>SZWC01006340.1:0-39233 GCA_023375785.1 Penium margaritaceum | reverse complement strand
TTGTATTTGACAAGCAGCATGGAAGAACACTGCAAGTAGCATACAGGAAACAGGTAAGCAGTGTGCAAGGAGAGTGTACAATTGTGTAAAAGGCAGCATTCAAAGTGGTGTGCTATGTGTTTTGTGTTGTGTGCAAAAACAACAGGAGTTGCTGCTGCTGAATTGCGTGGGAAGCAGCAGCAGTAGCAGTAGTGTCCAGTGGAAGTGTGTAGTTCCACGGGGGAGCGATTTGGAACTAGAGTGTAGCAGGTGTAGCATCATGTAGATTCACTAGAATAGCAGCAGTGGAAGAACTCAGCAGCAGCAGTAGCGCTCAACAAGAGAAGCAGTGAGCGGCAGCAAGAGAATTTTTAAGTAATAGCAGTTCTAGCAGAAGCACAAAGGAGCATTATCAGAACTACACACTATAGATCCGCAGTGGCAGCAGCATGAAGTTACAGCATAGCAGCAGCAATAGCAAGATTACTGTCTGGTAGCAGCAGTTGTGCTGCACCAGTGGCTCACAAGAGTAGCAGCATGCAGGAGTACCAGAAGCTGTGCAAAGCGGCAGATTACAGGCATAGCCATTTGCATGAAGCAAGCAACAACAGTGTGCGAGCTGCACAATAAAGCCACGGCATACAACATCTACATGGTTAAGAAGCAGCAGCAGCAATTGTTGAATCAACGTGGCTATTCTTGTGATGTGGAAGCTACAAGGAAGGTGTACTGACGGCTTATGTCAGTGTCGAGACCTTGCAAGTATACCACCAGCACCTCACAATAATGGTGCAGGTGAGTGTGTTGGCCAAAGCATTGCTGAACCAGCTCACTGGAATGTATCAGTGAGCAAAAAAGAACATGTGGGTACTGGATAAAGGAATTCAGAAACAATTGAAAGATCTTTCAAAGAGGAGAGGCTATCATTTTTCTTCTCAATCTGGTTTCTCTAATTCAAACACGTTACACATGCATGGTTTTTTTTTTCCAATCAAAGTAAGACCAGACAGAGGCCCATGTTATTGGTTCCTTTGCTGCCAAAATACAGCATTTTCTACTGAAACCAGTGTCATACACTTGATAAAGGCATAATGATGGTGCAGCTGGAACAACAGCAACCGCTGAGGTTCAGCTGGACGTTCGCTCTCGTGGTGGATTTCTATGCCATCAATAGCCAGAGAGCTCTATAAGCCCGTCCGTGTCATCAGCCTGGATGAGGCATGAGGATACAACAAATGCACCCTATTTTCCTAGTTTCCACTGCCATTCACACCTGCTTCTACACCACAGGGAGCTGCTCTTGTCCATGTGATCAACCTAGGATAGGCACTTTCAACCGGAAGCAAGGACCACCGTCTCATGGTTTTCCCTACCATGAGAGATGGACAATATTGGCACCAATGTTGGCAGCGCCTTTGTGAGTGACATCCACCCTGGCTCCTGCCCTGTGCACCTTTTCACGCTGCACAGGAGGTGGAATTTACTGACTTGTCCCTCACTGGAGCTGTGGCAAATCTATACATCGAGCTCCATAAATCGAAGCAGATGATTTAGCTATCTCGTGAATATGTTGTCTCTGAGCATCCACTTTCCATAAGTATGCTATTGACCATTTGTCCTTGTCGTCCCCGTCTTCCTATGCGGGGGCTTCTCCATCTGCGCTGTACCCTCTCCATCTGCGCTGTACCATCCCAGACTGCCACCATTTTCTCCATCCTCCACTTTGTTGTTGTTGCAATCATGAGGGATGAGCCATTTTCTAGCACTTACCCAAATCTGTCTCATACTTCATGGATTTGTTAGCAAGCAGCACATTGCACCCTTCTCATCTCTCACATGTCTGTGTCTTCACCAAATCATGTTCCTATGTTGGTCAAGGGGGGATGTGTGCATCCAGCCACAACAACATGGACAATGATAGTGAACACTGAGATTGGATAAGGAGCACCAGCCATGTCTATTGGAGCACGATTTCTTGGTGCATCCATAGCACCTGCTGTGTTGGTTGGAGCTGGGGTGCCAGGTGCCTGTGCAACACATGTAGCATGAGCTGTGTTTGCATCATCTATGACGTTAATGTCATCTTCTCCATCAGCTTCATCCGTTGCATGAATTACATCATTATGTAATTCCTGAGTCACGTGGCCTGATTCTCCGTTCTAGAAAACAGGGCCGACACAATGGCAACTGCCGACCGTCCAAGGGAGTTTCATCCAAGGATCACGATCACCCCCAAGGGATCAACTATGCCTCTGGTGAGACCTAATTACCCAGGTGCTTTCACTCAAGGTCTGAGGGGCTCCCGCCCTCTAATCCTTCTTCTTCCTTGGTGTGGGAGCCCGACAAATGAAGTCAGCACTCTCACACGAGCAAGATTACAACCACCGTAGCAGTTCATTTCAAGCTCAGTCTCAAGCACATAGCTCAAAAAAGAGACATCAAGTGAAGGAGTAGTTGAGACAGTGGCAAGTACAAGGCATAAATAGCTGAGGAGTGACTTTGGTAGCCAAAGCGCGCGCGCCTTGGCCGATGTAACTCCTTAACTTAAGGAGGTCATCCCCTCAATAAGGGAAGTCATCCCCTGATCCAAGGCACATCTTGCATCTTCCAATCCGACCATTGGATCGGTCCAAAGTTTGGAAAGCTGACAATTTGGCACTTTCTCTTTCCATCAGTACAGTCAGATTGACGATCTGACCAGCAATCATCAGAAACCCAGAGGACTTATCCTCAAACAAGGACAGTGCATGCATGGCCTGTCGGACCGGACCCAGGGGACTTTCTCCTCACGAGCAGTGCATGCCTGGTCCGTCCACTACTTGCCAATTCTGGAGACTAGTGGCCAAGGGGCATCCAAACAACAACACATTAATGTCCACAGCATCATCAATATCCAATGCATCGACAGCATGTGCACCTTCAGAAGCATAAGCTTCACAGGCTGCATCAGCTACACTAGGTAAATTAATTGCATCATAAGTGGCATGGAGTGAATTTTCAAATTCTACACCTTCATCAATACCTATTCCATCATTTGGATAAGATGAATATGCTAAATAGATGACCAACACCATCACATACATCAGCAACACATGCACCATTGGTTGAATGGAGTACATCGGCTACATCGGATCCACCCTTGGTGTCTATAGCATGAGTGGTGTCAGCTGCATTGGTAGCATCTACACCAACAACCTCTCCAGGCACAACAGATACAAACTGGTTTTAGCAGCATCACCAATTCTAGGTGTGTTTATAGTGACACCTGTTGCGGTGGTACCAGCTGCGTTGGCAGTGCCAAGTGCAACAACAAAATCTGCACCATCTCTAGCATCTATAGCACTTTCATCACTGGCTACATCAGCTCCATTACATGCATCTGCATGAGTGGTGTCTATTGCATCTACAACATCATTGTCTGACTTCCCATCCCTTGCAATAATGAAAGGCACCCTCTACGAGCTCTTGAAAGATCTGGCAGCTACATGTTACTTATCAGAATAGACACCGATTTCTCTATGTGAGGTTGTTGTGGTGCCTTTAGTACAGTTTGACCCCATTCCTCAGTCACCTATGCTAGCAGTATCAGATGTATTGGTTGTATCAGATTCTCTAACCGCAGCTTCACCATCTGTAGCATTAGCTTCATCAGCTGCAGGTGTTACATCAGCTACTACCACACACTTAGTATCAGCTTTTGATCTTACATTGGACATTGGAGCTAATCCTGTGGCTGAGGTCACAGGGGAAGTCATGGGGTCTTGTCCACCAATGGCAGTGGAGACAAAGTCAGTTTGCCTCATCGAGGCAGATTCTTTTCCTTGGAAGTGAGTGGCAAATCCATGTGGCTTCTACAGAATTTTCTAGCATCGCCCCGACATCCCCGAATGTGCCTGATCAATTCTCCACCATGGTCATGTAGCGGAACGATTCCATACTCATGGCTTGAGTGTGCAACTTGAGAGATGCATAGAAATGGCTGTATGAAACATGAAATACTTTGGCTGAGGTACTCTTTTAGGTTTCTAATGGACACAGCCTTTGAAAACTTTGGCGTATGATGAGCGCCATGCATGTGAAGGTACAATGTTACTGATGGACTTGAGAAACCTCATTCAGAAATCCAGGGATTTGATGATGTCAAGGTAGTTCTTGGAATCTTGGCCAAAAAAACCTCCAAGCAATGGCATAGCCATTTGGAGTTCACAACACAATTGGCTAGAAATATAGTAGGAAAAAAACCCACTTGAGGAGATTTAGGGATTTGTGAATGTGAGGAACGTAATCATCCCCCCCCCCCTCCCACCACTTTTATCTGTGAAACCCAGGCGTATTGAATGGTAATGGTTGGTATGACGTAAAACAACCATCATATGATTGACGTCTGGTTGACTTTCCTAGGGCTACCAGGTGTTGTGCATTGCATGGCAGCCCTGCCATGTCATTAGATACTCGGTCACTTTTCTATGTCTGCGTTATCTAAGGTTGCCTTCAATCACGTGCACCATATCCTAGTCCACTTGTGAGTAAGATTGGAGAGTGGCACTGTCACCATTGCATCACAAAGGACAAACATATGGTAGTAGTTGCAAAAGGCAAGGAACACATACACATCATATGTAACTTCGGTCACTCTTGCTCTGCCAAACCTTGTGCGGGTCCATGGTAATGTGTCTATTACCAGTAATTTGTCCAAGGATTTAAAAATTTTCCATCGCAAAATTATCTTGAGAGAACTTTGAAAAACTTTCTCCAATGGAAAACACATTGGTCAACCAGAAGGGAATCACGAAAAACTTGTACTGGAAACATCGAATGCAGAAGGCCCTCTTTTTCACATCTTTTGTCGCGATGCCAATTTAGTGGTAGCCAGATCAGAGGCTGATCTTTGTGAACAAGAAAGCCACAAAAAGCTGATCAAAGAGCTTCAGCTTGTGGAAGCAAGTATCGGTTTTTAGCAGTCAACTTTTCATGCTCAGTATTCTATGTGCATCTCTCTTGTCAAACTCTGCAAAAACAGAATATGCACAGCATAAGGAGACAAGGAGGGTTGGATGAAGCCGTGCTCCATCTCCATTAGCTTCTTCTTGAGATCCTAAAGCTTTGTATTGCTCATGAAATGCAATGTATGAACAGGTGGGTGCTCTCCAGGTATGAGGTCGATGTATTAGTCCATGCCACGCTTTGGTGGCAGACCCACCGGGAAGGTGTCCGGGAACATTTCCTCAGAATCTGTACAAACCTTCCTCCTCAGACACCACTACAAACTTGCCTCGGGCTACCAGCTTCTCACAAGTCACCCAGTTCACCACTTTAGGTGCTATTTCCTCTGGTTTTTCAAAATCTTCATCCACAACTTACATAAATGCCAGAAAAACTGCTCAATTTTCTTATTGCGCACTAGAGCTGCACCAAGTTTAGCATCAGAGGTGCCAGTTCTTCCTTGCGATGCACCAGCTGCTACATCGCTTCCTCCCTAAAAGTCTCTCCTCTGCAGCCTCCTCCTCAGACCAGGTAGGCAAGTGATACTCCCTGTCGGTGAGCTTGACTTAGAGAGTGTGCACCTCCGATTTGACGATGGGATTGTAATTTTGGAGGAAGTCACAACCAAAGATCACATCATAATCTTTCATTAGAAAAATCCTTCATATGATCATTATGTGAAGCTTCCCAACGTGCATGGGGAGGGGATGGGTCAGGTATCCTACTTCACTTTTGCCATCCATCCATCCACTTGGTTAGTGGTCTACTTATTGCTTGAAAGTGCAACGCCCCACTTCTGAACACACAAAACACTAGGAAAACAATTTCTTGTGCCAAAATCCAGCAAACTCCCCACCTTCTCCTTGTCGTGAAAAAAGACTTGCCGAGATCGGCAAGCATTTTTTTAGGTCATGCATTACTGTCACAGTGCGGGTGTTGTTCTAGTGGAAGAACAATTTATGGGAGACAAAGCCACAGTTAATCACGATCTTACAATACCTTTTGGGGTACTCGATGAAGCCACTCGTTTAGCAAAGTTGTGGCAGCTTTGCACATACATGGTTCCTCACGTTGTCCACAGTGTGAGACTTAATGAAAGACTCTGGGAAATCTTTCCACGATTTTGGTTTCCTCAGGATAGGGTCATTAATCCTACAAGTTCGAGCCTATGGGGTTGAGATTCGAGTGAGAACCACAATGTCGGTAATCATTGCAGCTTCTATACCATGTGAATTGCACCATGTTACACCAATCCACCAGTCCAATAATGCCCCTCTCAACAAGGTCACCACGTAGTCACAATGTACCTAGTACTTTGAGGCATCCATGTCAATCACTCTGAAGTACAACTCTAGTCTGAGTTCTTAAGCATGCGGAGTTGGCCCATCCTTCTTGAATGGGTCAAATGGCTTTGGCCTGGACAGGCTCGGGATGCCCACAGAAATTCCAGGTGCAGTGGCAACTGCCATTGTATTTGCCACCGGACGCTTCATGAGCTCCTCGTTGAGGTACATATTTTGCTTCTCCAACAGGTCCATCTTGGATATATTGGTCAGAATCTTCTACCATACAATGGCTGCTCCTGTGTCTTCTTATGCGCTAAACGGTGAGGCCATTAAGAATGTGCCAGAGAAAGTCATCCTTGCATCATTTACAACATCTTTCCCTATGGGTCCTCCGGTTCCCACCTTGTGGTTGGCCTTAGGCACATATCCGCCAATGATACAAGATGTTTTTTGGCCTATGCTGACCAGGAGAGGCTTCCATGTATGAAATGATGTCCCTCAGCCAATGGTGGCTTTGATACTGAGTGTATAAAGGGTGCGGGGTGCTAGCCTTATGAGATGGTTCAAGTAACAACCGGCGGCAATGGCGACCAAAGGAAGGCCAGTGTTTGTTGATAAGCCCCTTGTCCATAACTGAAGTTTGCACAGGCACAAGATAGAATTGGCATGCAATGCTCCCCTATAGTAAGTCCCCTAAGTGTGATGCGGATTTTCAAGGCATGCACTTCTCCTTTGGAGTAAGTCCCCTTGGTCATAACTGGATAGTATAGCCATCAAACACTACCTAGGATATCTCCTTGTAGCTTAGAGATTCCAGAGTTAGTCTCTAAAGTGAAAGGTCACTACGTTAAGCCCCCCCCCCTCCAGTGGCTAATCATCTTTGTGAACAAAAGGGGAACATGAAGGTTCTGAGAGACATCTCAGAACATTCTAAGGTCTTTCTTGGTGGCTGGTGCCACTTGGCAATCATAGAGAGAAGCATGTAGGCAGGAGGGATGATGCAATCCTAATTTCCCCCAAAGTGGTTCATCCAAGGAGCCACTGTGTGCCTAGGCTAGAGGCTGACTCTAAGACTATAGGTACCTGTCAGTTGCCTGTGATTCATTACAGTTCTCTCTTTCGGGACTCCTGACAGAGTTTTCCACCAAAGGCAGACATTAAAGAAGCATCGGTTGGTCTAAGTCCCAGGACTTTGATCCTTGTACGAAAGTGACTAGATTTTGCAAGGAAGTGATAACTATGAATTGCTCAGTGTGGAACCATTGAGGGTGATATCTCCTCCTAGTTGAAGTACTAAGAGCAGATAACAAGTTCCATTATCTCCGCCTTGTTCTCTAGTCCGTTGCCTCATGCCAGTTGAAAAAATGTTATGGACCCACCACAACCAATTGTAAGGTACACTTCTACGCACTCTCTTTCCCTCTCTATTTTGCAACGCGCATCAGCTCCATCAGCTCCATCTACTCCATCTGCTCCATCTGCTCTATCATCTCTAAAGGCAGGTGCTGGCACTTAGCAAACAAGGACCAAGGACAATCTGTGCCCTTGGAGGTACGACCCTTGGGCCACAACCAGGATAAGCTCTGCCCTTGGAGGCACGACCCTGGGTTTGCTTGAATGCATTATTCTCTATTTGCAGGTGATCATCAGCTGAGGGATAAACAACGGATGTGAAACCTTTAAACCGGTAGCAGACACCAGCCCACATCAGCCTGCATTGGCATCAGAGAAGTAGAGAACCAGAGTAGTAGAGAAGCAGTATGATGACACCAATGGAGCTCAGTCTTGAGCACGTCTGCTGTGGCATGTCAAAGTTCACAGGTATAGCTTTTCCCTTTTGGAAATGGAAATTTCATGAGGAGGAGGTTAAACCACCCAAAGACGACACTGGGTATGAAGCATGGAGCGCCAAAATGACATGGCTCTGGCCATTCTTGTGACATCAGTGCATGAGTCGTAGCATGCCCATCTCCACGGTATGATACATGGATGTAAAGCTTATGGAAATCTTCCACATGTGCACCAATCAAAAGCTCTTGGTAATCACCTCTTAATTCTTAAAAAATTTGATTGGTATGAGAGTGAGTGAGGGAGAGTCGATTTCGGACTTCCTAGTGCAGTTTGAGGGACTGCTGCAACAAGTGACCTACATGAACTGGGAAATTGACACCAACATGCAAGCCATGATCCTCCTTATGGAGCTACGTGAAAGCTGGGATCCTCTGATCACTGTCTTGGGTGGTTCGAAGGAGGAGGAGCTGACGTATGAGGCACTATCTGAGTACATGCGCAATGAGGCCATGCATCACAGTGGCACTGCGATTAACATCTCAGCCTACGCTACACATTATTCCAACTCCTCTTCTAGTCAGAGTGGCAACCAAAGTGGTGGTGGTGGAGGAAAATGCAATGGTGGTAGTGGAAAGGGTTCAAAGTGCCCTGGGAAGTGCTATAATTGTGGCAAGCCTAGACAGTGGGCATGGGAGTGTAGAGTTCCCAACAAGGAAGATGGAGGTTTGGATGGCAAAAACGATGGCAAATAAAAAAGTTAAGAAAGATTTCTTGAACATGATGGTTGAGAGCATGCCCACAACCAAGGGAGGGACACTGCTCAAGCGTGAAGCCTACGAGCTTGACTCTTACATGAACCGCTACTCCTCAAGTGAGAAAGATGGTTTCATCTCTATTGGAGACACCAAATTTTGCTTCAGGTGTGCCAACGGCAGTCTTGTCCATGCACAAAGCAAGGGAGACGCGTTAATTAGCATCAACGTGAATGGTTCTACAAAACACTTGAAGCTAGAGAATGTCTTCACCATGCCATTTTTTGGGGCAAACCTCTTGTCGGTGTCCAAAATCATGGACCACAACATGACGGTTGTCTTCACAAAGGAGGAGGCCTAGATTGTCAAGAACAAGGACATCAAGATCTCCTATCCCGAGGAGAGTCTCGTTGCACAGGTCCCAAGATTTGATGGGCTCTATGTGTTGCAAACCAAGTCCCTTGAGGACACATACGAGGGATATGCAGCAGTTGAAGAGTCCAAGTCTCTAAAGCCTGACATTGCACCACAGGTCATCACCATGGAGGCCAACTCCACTAAAGACACCGATGCTAAGCTATGGCACAAGCTCTTTGGCCATGTTGCTGACAGCACACTAAAAGCTATACAGCAGAACAAAGTGGTTCATGGGATGGAGGGATGCAAGGCTAAGGATGAGGATGAGGAAAAGAGCAAGAAGTTCTATGAGCCTTGCCTCCAAGGCAAGAAAAGAAAACTAGTTGTTTGAGCGTAGTGGACAACGTGCGGCAGAAATCTTGGACCCGATTCACTCTGACGTGTGCAAACCATTTTGCACTCCTTCAAATGGTGGCAGCAAGTATCTCCTCACTTTTATCAATGGCCACAGTCGCAAGGCGTTGCGCACGGACAACGATGGTCAGTACAAGGCGTGCAAAGTCTGGTTGAGCCAACATGGGATCAACCACCAGACCACCACGCCTTACACCCCCCAAAGTAATGGCGGTGCTAAGCGGATGAACCAGAGTATCCTTGGCATGAAACAAAGCATGCTCTTTTACGCCAAAATCCCACCTTTCTTTTGTGCTGAAGCTACAAGAACTGCTTACTACCTTGTGAATCTCACTTTGGTAGCCACAATTGGCAGACACGGTAAGAAGCAGCAAGAGAAACAGTTGAGGACGCCATGAGAGGCTTGGTCAGGGAAGAAGCAAGACGCCTCACACTTCGGGATCTTTGGTTGCACTGCCTGGGCAAAGGTCCAAGCAGAGGAAGGAAGTGGCAAGCTGGATGTACGCACTGGCAAGTGTGTAATGGTCAGCTATGACACTGCACACAAGGCATATAGGCTATGGAACCAAGCAGCTGGAAAGTTCATCAGGGCCCAAGATGTCTAGCTTGATGAAGACACACTCGGCAAGGGAGAGCTGTTGGATCTTGTCCATGCTCCAAAACTAGGAGAGTGGGTTGTGTTTCTTGAATCAGGTGATCAAGCGCTTGAGGACTGGCAAATGGTGCTTGTAAAGTAGGGTGAAAGTGCAGTAGGAGAGTGGCTGTGCAAGATAACACAACAATGGACTCTACTACCGAGTCTGAGTCTTTCGAGTTCTCCTGGTCCAAGTTTGAGGCTAGTGGCTCTTCCTCAAAACAACGGATCATTGGCACAGCAAGCATCATCCAAATAAGAGTAAGAGAAGCAGCTAAGCCTTGAGGCACCACCAGCCACACTCCAACGTAGTCCGCGCGAGAAGAAACCTCCGCCTAAGTACGATACTGAGAGTGCTGAATGGACGGGACTCAACTGGTTATGTTTTGCTCAGGGAGAGCTTGTGACCGTAGCGGAGGCAATGAACATGCCAGACGTGGCCAACTGGAAGGAGGCAATGGATAGCAAACTTGTATCCATTGAAGAGAATGGAACATGGGTTTTGGTGGACAGACCCCCAAACGCCCATGTGGTGGGGTCAAAGTGGGTGCTCCAGAAGAAGTTCAAGCACGATGGTACTATTGATGAGTACAAGGCAATAATTATGGCAAAGGGGTTTTCTGAGTGTGCAGGCTCAGAGTATGAGGAGACCTTCATGCCTGTTGACACCTTTGCCTCCAACAGATCCATGTTGGACATCGCTACTACACAAAATCTGGAGGTCCACCAGATTAATGTCAAGACAGCTTTATTTTATAGGAAGCTAGACAAAGAGGTGATGATGGAAGTGCATAAGGGAATGAAGGCTCCAGAAGGCAAGGTATGCAAACTCATCAAAGCGCTCTATGTGCTGAAACATGCCCCAAGGATGTGGTACAAGGAGATGGATGCATCATGGCCGGGCTCACCTTTACGCATTGCCAAAACAACCCTAGTGTTTATGTGCAGGAGGATGAGCGAGGCTTGATGTTGGTTGCATTGTACGTGGACGAATTGATCATGTGCTCGTCATCAATCGGACTACTGAACAAGCTGAAGTCCAATCTCAGAAGCAAGTTCAAGATGAAGGACATGGGTCCCCTCGAGTTCTACCTCAGGATAGCCATCCACCACAACCGAGCAGTAGGAACAATCAAGCTAAACCAGACCAAGTACATCATGGAGGTCCTGAAGTGCTATAGCATGGAAGACTACAAGCCCATCAGCACACACGTGATAATGGACTGCAAGCTCTCCTCCTCCATGAGCCCCAACACAGAAGCAAAATAGCTTAAGATGGAGAGTATTCCATACCTGTCTGCTGTTGGTAGCCACATGTATGCCATGGTAGGAACGCGCCCTACATTCTGTGGGACAGGTCAGCAGGTTTGTGGCCAATCTAGGGCCACGGCACTGGCAAGCCATGAAGCACATCATGCACAACTTACAGAAGACACAACACACGTGACTCTAGTTTGGAGGCCAAGAAGGATTTGACGCGCTTTGCCTTGTTTGCTATACTGACGCTGACTGGGGAGGAAGAATCGATGACAAAAAGTTGACCAGAGATTTTGTTGCCTCTTGAATGGTGGTGCAGCCTCTTGGGCAAGCAAAAAACATGACTGTGTCTCCCTCTCCACCGCTGAGGCAAATTACATTTCTTTGTCTGAAACCTGCATGCAGTCTGCTTCATGAGATGAACGAACCGCAGTCGGAAACAAAGGTGGTCTGGATCCACAACAATAGTGTCATGTAAATGGCACTGGATGACATTATCTCCTAGTAGACCAGCACATTGAAATCAGGTGCCACTACTCATGCGATCTGGTTGCAAAGGAGACTATGGACCTGGAACATGTGGAGACCAAGAACATGCTTGCAGATTGCATGACCAAGGCGCTTGATAGTGACTTGCACTCTATAGTTACCCGAGGGATCGGTATGGTCAATGCAGTGGATGAAGACGAAGGCCAAGACAACAAGACAGAGAAGATATCTCATAGTAAATGGACAGAGTTACAAGGGAGTTCTTGTTGATCTGCTATGCCCCTTGTCCATAGCTGAAGTGTGGACAGGCACAGGACAGACTAGGCATGCACCGCTCCCCTGGAGAAAGTCTTCTAAGTCTAATCCAGATAAACAAGTCATGCATTGATCCTTCAGATCAAGTACCCTTGGTCTAAACTGGATACATCATCCGGAGAACACTACCTAGGAAAACATTTTGTGGTTTAGAAATTCCTCAATTTGTCTCTAAAGTGAGAGGTCACCGGGACAAAACCTGCCCTAGTGGCTGAATTTTGTCGTGACCAAAAGGGGGACAGGAAGGTTTTGAGAGACATCTTAGAACATTCCAAGGTCCTTCCTGGTGGCTAGTGCCACTTGGCAGTCACAGAGAGCGCCATGTAGGCAGGGGGGATAATGCAATCCAGATTGTCCCCAAAGTGGCTCATCCAAGGAGCCACTACGCGCCTAGGCTATAGGCTAGCTCTAGGACTTTAAGTACCTATCAGTTTTGTATGGTTCATTACAATTTTCTTACCTTTGAGAATCCTAACAGAGTTTTCCTACAAAGACAGAAACTAAAGAACCATCGGTTGGTCTAAGCCCCAGGAATAAGCTCCTTGTGTGCAAGTAACCAGATGTTAAAGACACAGTGCAAGGAAGTTATTCCTATGAACTGCTCAGTGTGAACCGTGATTCTGAGGGTGATATCACCTCCTAGTTGAAAATACTAGGGGCAGACAACAAGTTCCATTGTGTCGGCCTTGCTTTCTAGTCCATTGCCTCAGGCCGGTTGTCAGTGTACACCTTCAATCACATGCAAAAATGTAGTAATTGTTGGGGGGAACACGGGATCACGGGTAGAAAACAAGGATCAAACTGTACTTGTTGTTCATGCGTCAATATACAAGACAATTTGTAAACAATGAAACAATCTACGTAATCCAAGATTGCCAAGCCATGCACAACTCTGTATAAACAAAGAATGAGCATTATTTCCTAATAATCATGTAGCTCATCTTCCGAGCTTTCCACTGTACCAAGACCCACATTGTTTCTAGAGGAGCGAACGAGCTATGGCCGTTTTTGTCAACCAGGGCAATATGCCCCTGGCAATACCACTAGCAACTATGATGCGATACAAAGTATCTTTGCTTGTAAGAAGACATCCGAGTGCCATTTTGAGGTTCTCTTGGTCCACAAGGACCCTTGATTCATTGAAAAACCATGCTCCAAGGCCTGATTTTGCCTCGTTGGGTCTTCTAGGGGTCAAGCCTTAGTCCGTTGGGGTGATTTCTCATCACGCCTTTTCCCTCAACCAGTCCAACCTTTGGTTAGATGTAGCTTCCTTGATTCTTGATGGATTGATCTCATTGTTGAGCTAACATTGTACGCTTTTGTGTAAAATCCAATGCTGTATTCAGTTTCTACATAGTAATCAGTGCCATCTTCACTGTCCGGAAATCCGTACCACATCTTGTCCCGTTTATAGAAGGAGCAACAACGTGCCCAAAACAAGGGATCTACAGAAGAAATGAGGGGATTTGTGAAGAGCAAAAGGGTAGAAGTAGACGCTGAGGCTCTTGTTTGGTCAGAAAAATGTGCACCCACCGATCGCCCATCTGAACGGCTCTCATTGCCAACAACAAGGGTTACAAGGATGACCAATCGGTGATAGTTCTACGAGAGTTACCAAGGAGTTGCAAAAGTTGTAAAGCAATATGCATGTTACTGTATGGGGGCCTCATGGGGAGAATTAGCATGATATGGTTTGGAAGTTGGGTTCAAAGACCAAAACAAAGGGTGTTTTGAAGAAAAACCCATCAGCAAAAGATCGCAGATTCTTTGACTCTCAAACCAATCCAACTGCAAATTAGAGACCTACATAATGTAATGGTGTTGAGAAAGTTTCCCATGAGTGCAAACAAACCATCCTTGGGGGTGACCTCCTATGCCGCCACAACCAGCAAGTGGTCTGTTTTAGTGGAGCGGCTTCTGTTGGAGTTAATGGAAGAAAGACCCGCCTACCTTTGATTCAACTGCCTAGGATGTAGCAGTAGTTACGGCAAGAGTAAAGGCAAAAGCAGCAGAAAAACATACGGTGATCACAACATCAGGCATACATCAAACATCACTAGACGTTGCTAAGTGATACTAACAATGTGGAGCCAAGGCCTGGTTAGTCCAAGTGAAACCAGGGGAGGGAATCCAGATAGCAGGAGTTGAAGCAAAGGATTGAATAAACATATTGACCTTGACGTCTCCAAACTCTGTGCCTATAGAAAAGCAATGCGCACCAGTCGTCAAGGAGTTGTAAGGGATGTGTTGGCTCTAGTGGGTGTGGAGGCATCCTCAAGGATGCCTAGCTATCATTGAGGCATACTACCAGTGTTTGGGCAGCCAATGGACACCAATGGTGAAGAGTGTGGAGCAGAAGGATCATGGGCAAGAGTGGCCAGAACACGTTGAATTCAGTAGATCTGAATGAAAACAAGTTTTTGATACTTAGCATTGTAAGAATACATCAGATCCTTATAGCCTGTGATCTAAGCTATCCATCGCATCCAAGCGCGCCCAAAACGGAGCAGATGAGCCCCTGCTACAGCCGTCAAAGTAACCCTTGGTGGAGCCGCTTACCTAGCCTTGTACTCTAGGCGACGGGAGGCGCTTCGACGATGACCCGTCGAAGCGCCTTTCCTCACCCAGAAGTCAAAGAGAAGTTCAGCCTGGTCAAGGAGGTCCTTATGGTTACCTCATTCATGCCCCTGGTGCATTTGGAGCCCATTAGGAACGAACTCGGATCACTAGCGGTGGATTATCCCTCCACCCATGGAGGGTACAAGATTCCACCCGCCCAACACACGATTTTGGGGCTAGGCTTACTCTCTGAATACTCACTCAAATTGGGAGATTCAAAGCTTGGTCCTGCATGGAAAAATCCAAGGAATCCAAATCTAAGTTGAGATAAAGTGTTCGACCACTCCTCAGTGGTTGAACCAGGGAGTACGCTCAACGACACTCATGGCAAGGGGCACACCATGTCAATAATCTCCCCCTTGCACCGCAGCCTTGATGTCCTGTCCTTGGAACATGTAGCATTTAAAACTTCACAGCGCAGACCGAGCTCCATGCAGCTTGCGTCGTGCCTATCCTTGGGTTGTGCCTTGGTCATGGCGTCGGCGAGCATGCGCTTAGTGCCACAATGCACAATAGCCACGTTTCCCTTCGCCACCAAGTTGAGCGCGTAGTGATGCCGGATCTCGATGTGCTTGGTCCTCCTGTACAGCACCAGGTTTTGGATCAGGACGATGGAACTCATGTTGTCAATGCCGAGTACCGTTGGCTACCTTTGCGGCACGCCGGTCTCCTTTAGCAGCCGCTACAGCCACATCGCCTCCTTTGCGGCTTTTGCGAGCGCGATGTACTCCACTTTGGTGCTGGAAAATGCAACACAGTCTTGCTTCCTGCTTGCCCATGAAACTGCTGCACCACCAAGCACAAACACGGTCCCCGACGTTGATTTTTTTTCATCCACATCACCAGTCCAGGCGGCATCGGAGTAGCCAACCAACTCAAGGGAGTAGTCACGCACTCCCCCTCCAAACACGAGCCGCGACTATTTTGTCGCCTTGACATAGCGGAGGATCCGCTTCACCGCTTGTCAATGCAGTGGCACGGGGTCAGCAACATAGCGGCTCACTTGGCCCTCCGCAAAGGCCAGGTCGGGCCACGTCACCACCATGGCGTACATGATGCTTCCCACCATGGACTGGTATGACACTCCTGCCATCTCCTCCTTCTCCTCGTCCGTGCTTGGGCCCATGCTTTAGCTCAACTCACATGTGGTGGTCATGGGTGTGCCGATGGGGTTGCACTCCTCCATGTTGTAGCGGCGGAGCACCCCTTGTATGTACTTTGCCTGCCCCATCTCAAGTGTGCGTGCCTTGCGGTCCCTCTCGATGGTGACGCCGAGGTAGTACTCGAGCTCGCCCATGTCAGTCATTTTGAACCGACCGCCCAGCTGCCGCTTTAGGTTCACCAACTCCTCCATTTCCGATGACACAAGGATAAGTTCATCCACGTAAAGGACCACAATTTGGTGCAAACCCGGCTGCTTTCACACGTACACGCTCTGATCCGCTTTGCAGCGCTTGAAGCCAAGCTCGGCCATGAAGCTGTCCATTTTCAGGTACCACATGAGTGGCGCTTGCTTCAGACCGTAGAGCGCCTTGCAAATCCGGCACACCTTTCCCGGCGGTGCGTCCAACCCCTCCGGCACCTCCATGAGGACCTCCTTGTCCAGGTCGCCGTTGAGAAACGTGGTTTTCACGTCCATATGGTGAACTTCGTAGTCCCGCACCGCCGCAACCGAGAGGATGGAGCAGATGGAGGCAAACTTCGCCACAGGTGTGAAGGTTTCTTCGTAGAGTTCACCCTTCTGTTGGGCATACCCCTTCGCCACCAGCCGCGCCTTGTACTGCTCCACCTTCCCCTCCTTGGTGAGCTTCTTCTTGAAGATCCACTTGGAGCTGCTGATTTTCGCACCCTCTGGCTTGTCAATCAGCTGCCAAGTGTCGTTTTCTTTGTGGGAGGAGAGCTCAGATTTTATAGCTCCCTCCCACTCAGCCCCATCCTTCCACTGCAACGCCTCCTTGACGGTCTCCGGCTCCTCTTGCACAAAAAAATGCCCGAGCTAACCCAGTCCATATGCCCTCCGCGTCATCGTACCGTTTTGCCATCCTCCTTACTTGTCCGCTTCTCCGGGACTGCTGCTGTTGAAGCTACTGCTACTGCTGCTGCTGCTGCTGCTGCTGCTGCTGCCCCCTCGCGGCACCACTTGCACTGCTGGCTTGCTCCCCCTCTCTCGGGGACCGTGGAGATGCGGGCTCACTCCTTGCCTCCTCGTTCATCTCCACTGCTACCTGTGATTCGGACTCAGTGTCCAACTCGGCTGAAGGCAAATCAGCCGCTCCCCCATCCCCTGGATGGTTCCCGCCGGTTGGAGCCAATCGGACGTCACCCTCTTTTGTGTCCTCCGACTTTTCCCCCTCAAGGAGTGGCAGCCACTCCCCCCGCTTGGAGATACCCGCAACCTTGTCCTCCCAACGGCTGTCCTCATCGAACGTGACATTGTGACTCTTCACAATCTGTTTCCTCCGCGGGTCAAAGAGCCGGTAGGCCTTGCTCTTGCTCTAGTACTCGACGAAGATGCACCAGCGAGTCTGCGGGTCCAGCTTACCCTGCACCTCTTGTGCCTGCACAACAACATCTGCAACACAACCAAACGTGTGGAGGTGTTCCACAGTTTGCTTCCTCCCGCTCCACACTTCTTGTGGCGCCTTCCACACCTTGGACTTCGCGTCTTTTAGCGGCTTCGTTGGCGTCAGGTTCATGATGTACGTCGCTGTCCGTGCCGCCTCACCCAAGTACCACTACGCGAGGTCGGCATCGCTCAACATGGATCGGACTATGTTGAGGATGGTGCAGTTCGTCCTCTCGGTGACGCCGTTCTGCTGTGGAGAGTGTGGCATAGTTTTCTGCCACGCGATCCCCTTGTTCTTCATCCATGGCGAGCAGCCCTCGTACTCGCCACCGTTGTCCCTCCAAAACGCCTTCACCTTCAACCCTGTTTGCCGCTCCACTGCCGCCACACTCCTACATACAAGTCAGGACATCACTCTTCCTATTGATGATGTAGAGGTAGATCTTACGGCTGTGATCATCGATGAAGGTCACGAAGTAACGAGCGCCTCCGATTGAGCTCTCGAATGGTTTGCACACGTCAGTATGGACCACCTCCAACTTCGCTGATGCACGCGTCTCTTTGCCATCGAACAGCTGCTGTGTTGCCTTGTCGACCATGCACAGCTTGCACATGGCATTCTTGGTTGCGTCGAGGCCGTTGACCTCAAGGCTCCGCACCACTTCCTTCTTCACCATGTCTCTCACAGCTGAGGGAGCAATGTGACATAGGTGGCGGTCCTCTAGGTCTAGGTTTCCTTCATCCTTCGTCACGAGGTTGACGGTGTCCTTCCTTGCCGCATCGACAAGAACCTTGGTACGAAGAAGGTACAGGTCCTCCTCCCGTTTGCCACGTGCAATTACCTCGCTGTCCACCACCTTCTGGATGATGGCCTCTTTCTTGTTGAAGAGTACCTCGAGCCCCTTGTCGGTTAGGCGGCTCACTGACAGCAGGTTTGCCCCAGATTTGGGCATGTGGAGCACGTCGTAGATGGTGCACGGAATGACTTTCCCGTTCACCACCGACTCGATGCAAACACTGCCTTTGCCCGCAGCCAACTCTTTTTTTTCCATTGACCACTTTCATGAGCCGCTTGGTGGCGCCGTAGGTGACAAATGCCGCTTGGTTGCATTGTGTGTGGTGGCTTGATCCGGAGTCAATCACCATGACTTCCGGATCTGTCAAGTTGGTAGACTCCCTAGCCATCATGACTTGGGTGTCCTTCTTCCCGCCCTTCCCTGGCTGGTCCAACTTCTTGTCGGGCCAATCGCGTGCGTAGTGGCTCTGCTTGCCACAGTTGTAGCACTTCCCCTTATTGCCACTTCTCTTGGTGTCCTGCTTGGCACCCTTCCCCTTCTTGCCTCCCCCTCCACCTTGAGGGTGAACGGTATAGGCGAAACTTGACGTTGCACCGCTCTCTCTCTTACCACGCCGCAAACATTCATTGCGGACGTACTTAGCCACCTTCAGGTATTTCAGTTCATCGGCGGACCAGCCGCTCACGACGGTGATCATGGGACTCCAACTGTTGGGCAAGGCCAGGAGGAGGATCATGGCTTGCAGCTGAGGGTGGACCTTCCATCCGGTGGCTACACACTCGGCAGTGAGGGACTCGATCTACTGCAGGATCTCCATGATGTCGTCGCCTTTATTGGCTCGGAGGGTGACGAGCCTTTTAAAGACAAAGAGCTGGTTAGCAAGGTTGGTGGAATGGTAGATGGTGTAGAGCTTCTTCCAGGCCTCTGCGGCCTCCGTGCATCCTTGAATCAGTGTGTGCTACTACGAGGCTAGCGCTAACACTAACAAAGCCAGCGCCTTCTCGTTGCGCTTCTTGTAATTCTCCACTTCCTTCGGCATCGCGGTATCCGGTGGGACGGTTTCTTTATCGTTGACCAGCTCAAGAAAGCATTTTTCATCAATGTAGACCTCAAACTGCCACCTCCACAAAGGGAAGCCGTTCCCATCAAACTTGGAGACGACGCCGATGCTATCTTGCCCGTTCGTTGCCATGGCGCACGACGATTGCGTGAAGGTTGAAGAGCTAGAGCCCTTCGAGGCACGTGGGCTCATAGCCCTTTGTTGGCTCTAGTGGGTGTGAAGGCACCCTCAAGGATGCCTAGCTCTCACTGAGGCACGCTACCAGTGTTTGGGCAGCCAATGGACACCAATGGTAAAGAGTGTGGAGCACAAGGATCACGGGCAAGAGTGGGCAGAACATGTCGCATTCCGTACATCTGAATTGAAACACGTTTTTGTTAGTTAGCACAGTGAGATTACATCAGATCCTTATGGCCTAACATCCAAGCTTTCCAACGCATCCAAGAACGCCCAAAACGGGCATGCAATCAGCAATCATGCTCTTGGTTCCAAAGTGTTGCACGTCAACCACGTTCATCATGACCAGGTCATGTGAGTAGTGGTAACATATGTCGATGTGCTTCGTTTGCCAGGAGATGATTTCATCTTCATCCATCAAGATGGTGCTCATGTTGTCCACATGTATGGTCGTGGCATCCTCTTGTGGCACTTTCATTTCGCCAAGCAAGCTGCGCAGCCACTGAGTCTCCTTGCACAACTAAGATAGAGGAACGTACTCTGCCTCAGCTGTGGACACAGAAACACAATCTTGCTTCTTGCTGGCCCATGAGACGGTAGCGCCATTCAAGATGCACACGTATCCAGAGGTGCATTTGCGATCGTCAAGATTTCCTCCACATTCGACATCAGTGTAGCACTTCAGGCGGAGGGGGTCAATATCTTCTTGGCCTCCAAGGATGAGGCCAATTTGACGTGTCTTCTATAGGTAGCGCAAGATGCTCTTGATTGCCTGCCAATGGAGTAGCCCTGGGTTGGCCACACACCTGCTCACTTGTCCCACAGCATAGCAGATGTTCAGACGAGTCCCTACCATGGCGTACATGATGCTACCCACGTTGGACTTGTAGGGGATGTCTTGCATCTCCCTTTGTTCTACTTCATTTCTTGGCGACATTGAGGCCTTCAACTTTGCATCGGTCATCATAAGGGTGCCAACAGGTTTGCAGTCTTCCATGTGATAGCGCTTTAGGACCTTGCCGATGTGTTTGGTTTGGTTGAGTTCAATGGTGCATGCTCCTCAAGACAACACATGTCCTTCATTTTGAACCTTTTGCTGTGGTCAGGCTTCAGCTCATCCAATAGCTGGACCGAAGACGAGCAGATGATCAGATCATTTACATACAATACCGTACTGATGTTGATATTCGTTTTTTTCACATCCATAATTTAGGGCATCTTTATATTCGAGCACGGGTTTTGAGAAAACAATTGTTTAGGTGGTACCTTGGAATTCGTTGAACGAAAAAACATGATCCTTAAAATCGACGACGACCGGTCTCGACCACCGCCGATGACCGGTTTTCGAGGCCGCATCAGTCTGACATGGCTTGCCCGATGCTGCAGGCCATGTCAAACTGACAGATCTGACGCGGAAACATTGTTTCCGCGTTGAGACCTGAAGAGATGACCGGAGGTGAGACCGTTTCGATGTTTTTTTCAGGTGATTTTTAGGCTTTCGACAAAACTTTTCCACCCGAGTCAAAAAAGTAATTATTTAGGTGGTACCTATTGAATTCGATGAAAAAAATCATTGAACCAGAAACAAAAAAAGTATTTTTAATCGAATATCAAGATCAGTAGGGTAGAATGATAATCAGCCCTCTCCCATCATCATGCACATACATACTCGGGTCATTCTGGCAATGCACAAAGGAGAGACCATTCATGAAACCATCTATCTCTTTGTATTGCATCTCTAGGACCTGTTTCACCTTGTAGATTGCTTTCACCAACTTGTACACCTTGCCCTTGGGAGCTTTGACTCCTTCAGGCACCTCCATCAACACTTCGTTGTCGAGCTTCCCATAAAGAAAATCTGTCGTGACGTCCATCTGGTATATCTCCAGGTTCTTTGTGGCAGCAATGCCTAGGAGAGAGCGGATGGAGGCAAAGGTCATGATGGGCGCAAAATTCTTATTGTACTCCGAGCCCGGGTGTTGAAAATAGACCCTTAGCCAGTACCCTTGCCTTGATCTTTTCATTTTTGCCATCTTGCTTCTTCTTCACTCGGAGGACCCACGTGAATCCCACCACGTGGGCCTTGTCGGGTCTATCCACCAACACCCACATGCCGTTCTCGTCAATGGACGCAAGCTCGCTGTCCACTGCCTCCTTCCAGTTGGCCGCATCTGGGCCATTCATCGCCTCTACCACTGTGGATGACTCTCCCTAAGCCATGCACGACCAGCTGAGGCCAGTCCAATCATCCTCATACCGCAAAGGTGATTTCTTTGGTTGCAAACTACGCCGAGATGCTGGTGCAGCTTCCTCCTTTGCTGCTGGTGCTACCACATGTGGTGGTGTGTCGGCATCATCGTCAGAAGAGTCGTCGGACTCCGATTCAGACTAGGAAGCCCCTGACGCCTCAATATCTGCGTCCATGTCAGATGCTACGTCATCCTACGCTGCTACTCTCCCATTCTCACCTCATATTAGCAAAGCAAGCCAGTTTTTGGCTGCTTGGTCTCTGGACTCAAGCAAAACCATGCACTCTCTCGCCTTGGTGTGAGGTTCAAGAGGTAACAGGCTGTTGTTGCAGCTTTAGCCCAAAAGCAAGGTGGGAGCTTGGTGTTGAAGAGCATGCTTCACACCATGTCGAGTAGGGTCTGGTTTATCCTCTCGGCCATACCATTGCTTTGGGGGTTGTAGGGGGTGGTTTCTCGTGGTGGATGCCATGATGCTTGAGCTAAGGCTTGCATTCCTCGTACTCACCCCCGTTGTCACTTCGTAGCATCTTCACCTTCTTGGACGTTTGCCGCTCTACCATGGTGACGAACTCCAAGAGCTTCTCCTTGAACTCTCCCTTTACTTTTAGGGAGGAGATCCACACCTTGCGGTTGTGGTCATCGATGAAGGTCAGGAAGTACTTGCTTACTCCATTAGACATTGTGCAAAAGGGTCTGTACACATCACTATGGACCAGATCCAAGACATTCTCCGCTTGTTGACCTCCTCTCCCAAACGGCTTCTTCTTTGCCTTTGCTTGGAGGCATGGTTCACACAACATACACCCTTCTCCATGCTTCATGGTGCATCCTTCCATTCCGCGGACCACCTCTTGCTCTTGCATCTATTGCAACGTGCTATTAGCCATGTGGCCAAATCGCCAGTGCCACAACTCAGCGTCAATGTCCTTGGTTGATGTGGCGGCCTCGGCGGTCGCCGGCGGTACATCCTTTGGCTTTGTTGCCACTGTCTTGGTGGCGCATGCCTGTCCCTTGTCCGATGCCTTGGTGACTTTGGTTTGGAGAATGTAGAGGCCATTGACTCTTGGAACTTGAAGCATGAGGTCATCTTTGATACATAAAATTTTGATTTCCTCTTTTTTCAGGATCACAGTTTCCTTGTTGGTGATCACCACTGTCATATCGTTTTTGGTGATTTGTGAGACCGATAACAGGTTTTCTTCAAAGGAGGGCATGTACACCACCTTTTGAAGGTTGACCGCCTTCTCCGCACCGTTCACGTTGACCATGATCACCTTGTCCCCTTTGCCCATAGCTTGGACGATGCCGACATTTGCACACTTGATGCACATGTCAGATTCGGCCATGGAAACAAATCCACCCTTCTCTTTTGAGGAGTTGTGGTTGGTGCCCGAGTCAAGGGTGAATGCCCGGGGCCAAAGGAGCAGTGCTCCCTTCATGGGAAACCTTTCAGCCATCATTTTGGTGAGCTCCTTCTTCTTCTTCCCACCTTTGTTCCCGCCTTCTTTCCTAGGACTATGCCAGTCCCTACCCTAGTGCCACAGTTGTGACAATTACAAGGCTTCTTGGAACTCTTCCCGCCACCATTGCCTTTCCCTCCAACGACACTGCTTCCACTGTTGCCTTGACTGGAGTGAGAGCTTGCACCTTGTCCACCGAAGCAAGAGGCATAGGCTGAGATGTTTGCCTCACTTTCACGACGTCGGATGGACTTGCTGCGCACGAATTTGGTGACAGCCTCATACGTCAGATCTTCCTCCTTCCAACCACCAAATACGGTGATCAAGGACCCCAGCTTTCCAGCAGATCCATAAGAAGTATCATGGCACACAAGCCGGAGTCAAGATTCCATTCCATTTGCTGGAACTCTTGTAGCACGTTGTCAAACGACTATAGAAATGCACGTATCGATTCTCCTTCAGTCATCCTCATTGACATCAACCTTTGGAAGATGAAGAGTTGGTTTGCGAGGGCGTTTGATTGATGCACGCGTGAAAGTTTTGCGTTGGCCTCGACAGCCAATGTGCATCCTGTGATGTGGGAGTGTTGAATCTCATTGATGGACATCACAAATATTGCAAGAGCCATGTTGTTCTTTGTTGTCCATGCTGCAAAGTCAGCCGCATGCGTGGTCACTCTTGCATTGGCGGGTGCTGTCTCGATCCTTTTTTGGATGTCGAGGTAGCCACGCACGTTCATGACAATCTCAAACTGCCATTTCCACAAGGGAAAACCTATCCCAGTGTATTTGGACATACCCGCCGCAAGGCGGGCTTGAGTCGGATCTGCCATTTTTAACAGTTGCTCGTCTTCTCTGCTTTGCTACTACTCTACTTCATTGAGGCCGATGAGGCTGATGAGGCTGCTGACTGCAACCATTGTCAAAGGTACAATTGGTTCCGTTGCATACCCCTCCTGCCGATGATCACCTAAGGCGATGGTCCCATCGTGAGAAAATGGACTCAGAGTCGTACCACCTTCTAAAGGGATAGAGCATTATCTCGTTGGGGCTCGAGGGTCTTTTCCAAAATGGACAGAGCTATTCCTTGTCCCCTAGTCCGCCACGTGCGCGTACCCTACCTAAAGAAGCCGATGGAGCCGATGGAGCAGATTGGAGACTTCCAAACTTCGTGTCCCTATTGTACCTGTGTGCCCTACAAGACCACGAGTGAGTCGGTCTTGGAAACGTGCCTTAGAACAAGAAGTGTGGGCCCATAACCCTTTGTCAATGTGCCGGATAGCTACGGTCTAGAAAATGGGTCCTGACATGGGAGGCCACAAACCGCTCTTGGTATTGTAACCAGGATAACATATCACCCTCAAACAAGGGATCCACGCTTTAATTTTGTTTGGTTTGCAACCTCACAAAGTCCGCATGAAGGTCTTTAGTGTCTACCCTTGGTTGGATACTCTATGAGGAGTCTCAAAGGCAAGAATTGTAAATGGATGCATGCAGGGCACAGGCTTCTATACTTGCAGAGCATTGCTAATGCTTCTACTTATAGTGGCTCCAAAGGAACCAACATCACCCTATAGTCCTACTTGGCACGTCCTACGACCGCCAAGTGTCATCCTCAAGGCAGGCTCTAGTAAGCTTCCTAGAAGCTTTCTGTCCCATACTTTGCCACAAAGAAAAAATGCGGCCGTCGCAGGGTTTGAAACCGCGACCCTTGAGCTCCGGCGCCTGTTCCAACTAGGCTACAAAGGTGGGTTTCCTATGATGATCTCCAAGGTACATACCCATTTCGGGCAGTGCATTCCTGGCCTATTTCAGAACAGACCAAGGGGACGTACTCCATAGATGAGTGCATGCCTTGTCTTTGCGTGCAGCCAGCCAGCCAGCCAGCTAGCTAGTGGACAAGGTGCATACCATTCAACAGATCCTCCAGGGTGCACACTCACCCTCAGGCCCATCCTCATAACATGTGGCACAAATACAGCTTGGAATTCTTTCCCTTGTATGTCAACTGCCGGTATGACACTCAAACTCTGAAAAAAGAAAAAGTTGCCTGAAATTGACGGAATCCATTTTGAATGGTATCTTTACCGTGGTTGCATAGGTTGCGGAGATGCATGCAAGATCTGGGGTTGGTATTTTGACTACCCTCTCAGTTTCATATGGCTCACACAGTGTTTATTGCAGTTTCTTGAGAATTTGATTGGTGCACGTAGTTGGCCCATCCTTGTAGGGATGGAAGGCCGATGATAGCTGGATTTCACTGACATAGTGAGTCATCAGCTTCCAGTAGAATCTGTTTTTGAATCTCTGTGACTTGTTTTAGAGTAGGAAATGCTTTTTCATTGGATGATGTTGGTAAGGAACAGACACAATGTTCCCTTGCTGGTGTCCATTCTCATTGTCAAGATGAAGTATGTCATCTTGAAGAATCAGCTGACCACCACACGGATTGTGTAAAACCCCTCCAGTATGGCACAAAAATCTGGCATTAAGTCCATGGATATGGCTATCCATGGCTCTTTGGATATCGGTAGTTGTTGAAGAGAACGCGGGGGGGGGGGGGGGGGGGGGGGGGTTCCGTCTTGACTGAGTGCGTTGACACACATTATGCATCATGTAGTAGCTTTCAGTTTCATGTTGGATATTGTCCCACCAGAATCACTCGGCAAGTTTTTCACGTGTCATCCTAGCCAAAGTGTCTACCTTGACCAGTGTCGTGACACTCCTTTCATATCATGCACCGTAATTTGTCATTAGGCGTACGAAGAATTAGAGAGTGAGTTATTGTTGCCAGTGTGGTTCATTCAACCAAAATCTTGCCTTGTCATGCCAGCAGAAATCTTTGTTGTCATTTGAAAATACGCTCGTGAGATACGGATCTCGTTCAATGAATAGCATGCTGATCTCGGTCATCAGATCTTGTCTTTGACTCAGAGCACGACCCAGATTTTGTTTTCCTGGACAGTTCTCCATGTCATAGTCAAAATTGGATTCAAAGAACGCCATCCACCAATTCTTATGTAGCGTAGGATTGAGATGTTTCAGTTTACGGTCATAGGTACGCATGAAACATCATCACCATACTAGATAGCACCACCACAACTTAAACGCGTGTACGATTACCAATGCTTCTTCCTCTTGTATTGTATAGTTCAGCTCTGTTCTACACAAATTTCTTTACATATACACAGATGGATATTCTCCACCACTGTTTTATTGGAGGGGAGTGGCTCTATTTGCTCTATTAGACACATCGGTTTCCATGATATGGTCCATCGTTGAATCTATCAACTGAAGCATTAGCTTTCAGGTTAGAGTGTTTCTCAAAGAGTTGAATGCTCATTGTTTTCTATCTCCCCAACTCTACTCGGTGGTTTGGCAATCAAGATTGGAGAGCCACTGATACTCCATCCTAATCCTTGATATATAGAAGACAATACTTGCAGAAAACAAGAAACACATGGCCATCCTGAATGTTAGTGGATGTTGGCTAGTCAGTGATTGCCTCCACTTTCTTTGGGTCAATTGGGATGCATTCTTCACCAATGATGTGGCCCAAAAACTTGATCAAATGACAACCAAAGTTGCATTCTGGGAGTATTACATATAATCAACTCATTTATGAAACCTATTAAGGACCTTTCAAATGTTTCCACCGTGCTAATTTGGTGTGCAACTGTACCGAGGGATGTCATGGAGATATCTGACAACAAAGCCGTCAAGGTATGGCCAAAAAGAATCATGGCAATCGTAAATGATATTGGGGCATTTGTGATTCAAAACATTAAATCCTTAAACTTGTAGTGCCTATAGCATGTTTAGAATGCTGTCCTATTGATGTCCTCATAAAATACTTGGATGTGATGGTTGTTGCTTCCAGGGTTGAATTCAATGACAATTCTTTCTCCTCGGAGTTGGAAAAAGATTTTTTCTGCTCACGAAATAGGGTGGCATTTCTTAACAATTCTGTGTTTCAAAGCCATTTAGTCCATGCACATCTATGTTTTTGCTTCTTTCTGAAAAAATGTACAGGTGCCGATTACAGTGACTAGGATAGCCCGATGAACCCCTGACCAAGCATCTCATTCACCTACCTTTAAGAGCTCATTTTCTCCGTGTTCGCTCATTTGAAAGATCCCCTTCACTGTTGGTATTTTTCCTTACTTCATGTCTGTATAAGGGGTGATATTGCATTGTTGAGGTTATTCTTGGGACATAATGTTCTGGGAAACCCCTTCAAAGGCCTAGACAATTGATGTAATCTCCTGAAGAATGGCAAAGAGTTTTTTAGGTGCTGAGGTCGAGGAGGCTGTTGGATTTGTCGTTTCTTGTGCCATAGTTTTTCTCTATCCCCTTGAATCCATATGGGCTGGCCACGCTTGAGCTTTGTATAAGAGGTATTTCCTGGCCACGTCCAAAGATGTTGGCATCATCTGTCAAATTGCGGCGGCTACAGCTTCCCTTGTGGCTTCTTCTTTTTCTACTTACCATAGCAACCGTTGCATTGTGGGTAACTTGATCAGAGGTAGGTTTTGCTTTCAACAATGAATGTGGATGTAGAATAAGAAGGGAGCAACAATTCCAATGCAACAAACCGTGCTCAAAATGATCTTCAAACGGCCAAGGTAGGTCTAGATCTAGACCTAGAAGTTACAAAACAGTACAAGCTCTTGAGTAACAGGGGACCCACTTGTTACGGTTGAGACTCGGTAGTCAAACCTCACTCGCCAGCTAGCAAGTGAGGCTTACCGGTGAACAGCAAGGTCAAGGGAGAACTTGTCCCTCAACCCAAGAAAGTCACGGCACTAGCCACGCCTGCCCACAAACAACCAAGACTAGGCCGGAATCAATGAAAGCCTGTATTAGTCATAAACAACAACATCTTTGAGGTCTTGATTAGGTATGTTAATCTAGGTAGGTACCGACTAGGTACGTCAACAACCAGAGTATCCTAGTGCAATACCACAGAATGAACCAGGTTATGGAGCAGGCATGGGCCGACGCCCGACTGGCGATACATGACTGCGTGAAGAAGAAGAGGAAGGCTGTGTGTCTATGGTTTCTGCGCTTCTAGCATGGATCACCACCGACCGCCGGATCCGCATGCACTTCACACCCACGGCCACACACAAGGCAAAAAATATACACAAGATTATTACATTCCCTTGGCCAATGGTGTTTCATGCATGCAACCTATTTGACAGAGTTTTACAAGAAGAGTTGATGAGGGTAGGGAAAAAGAAATTCTGCTAGTTTCTCACCCCCAATCACACTACACACCTCCACCACACTAACTTCCACTGCCTCACGTACAAAGTTGTGTTCCACACTTATGTCCTTTGTGCATGGGTGCAACACACTGTCATTAGCTATGATGTGACGGGAAGCTGAGTTGTCACTATGTAGTAATACGGGTCCCACACTTATGCCCAACTCCCCTAATATTATGCACAACCAGGTGGCTTCACCCAATACCATGTACTCTGCCTCAGCCAGACTTCGTGGAGCACATGACTACTTAGCACTACGCCAAGAGGTAGTTGTGCCCCACATGCAAAACACATACCCGCCCCGACTTCACACATGTCTGCCTCATGCATAATCACTTTTGTAGTACTGATCAATCAAGATGTCCATGCCAGGAGTGAAGATAAGGCCCAACAATGCGATGTCAAACGCATAGCGCAATAGCTTGTGCAATGCCTTGTGATGCCTTGTGCAGGGTTGCTGACTGAAATAGGCCAGGGTATTTACAGCGCATGAGATGTTGGGTCGTGTGGTGGAGGAAAGGTAGGTGAGACTGCTAATGATCTATCTGTAAAATGTAGGATTAGTGTCGGGGCCATAGTATGTGATGTGTGTATCAAGAAGGTGAGGATACACTTCGAGGCTCATGGGAGAGTGTTGCCGTGGAAGATGATGGAGCAAGAAGCCAAACCGTGCTGTTAGCTTTACAATGAATTGACCATGGTGGAGAGTCAGTAATGGGTCGAGTCTCCAGCTCCTGCTCTGAAATCATCGTTGGAGTTTGTAGAATGGCGTTTTCAGTCTGCGTCAGGGATTTACCCCCTTTGCAGGACTGAGGGGCAATCGTCATCAACGACCCAGAGCAGGGAGACGCGAATGTTTCGAGTCTCCGGAGGCCCATTTCCGTTTTTAACCTTACCCCTGGTTTTGGTACCCAAAACCGGGGGGTTTTACCCCAAACTCGTGTGTTTGCACGAGTTATTTGTTTATTTTATGTCAAAGTTCTTCGTAAACAAACTTCGATTTACGTTTTGCCATTCTGGCACAAAATTGTTGCATGGGAGGCACGCTGGCGATTTTGCGCCAGCCCTCTCGTCCTCACCCTGGCTCCCCCTATCCCTCGTCCTCACTTGCTTGTTTTCAAGGAGGACGAGGGGGGGTGAGGGTACGAGGCCACAAAGCCTCACCCTCGAGGCCCTCGTGACCCCTCAGCCGCCGATCGGGCTGAGGCCGCGATTGACAGCTGGCGGCTGGCCAGCCGGTGGCCGGCCAGTCGCTTGGTCGGCCGCCAGCCGTCTAGCCATAAGGCAGCGAGCTGGCCGGTGGCCAGCAAAGTGCTGGCCACCGGCCAGCCCTCGCTGACGCAAGGGGTGGTGTGCAACCACCCCTCGCTTCAGGGAGGAGGGAGGGCCGAACCGGCCCTCCCGCTACATTCCTCCCCACTTATCATGAACCGTCCCGGTGCATGAACAAGTAGGTTTTTCACTCAGTGAGTCATCAACATTGTGAAAGAAAATTGACAATGTCAATCACCAGCTAGACATGAACACGTGCATGGTACTTGGACCTAAGCTGTAGTTTGTAGGTCAGCACGACTAGCGGTCTCCCCCTTTAGGCTGGAGCGTCCGCGCGACAACCATGTTGGGCGTCCCCAACCTCCTATGGTCGCTGTCCATGAATGCTGCCTTGTGGGAATGTTGTTCACTTTTTCCACGCTCAGGTGGTACCTCCTGCCACGTGTCGATTTGTGTGAGCTGCAAGCTCGCTCCAGTACTCCTTGACCACCCCTGTGGGCAACCAAGATTCGGGCTCCCATGAATTATGTTCAGGTCCACAACTGGCCCAATGAACGAGGTACTCCCTAACAACGCTCGACCGAAGAGTACGCTCTCAGTGCTAGAGTAGGCGAAGGACCTCGTATTGGCCGTCGGTAGCAAGGACTGCTGGCGGTAGCTGAACGGTTCCGTCTGCCGTGTAGGCTCACATGAAACATGTCCTGTATCTTCATACTCGGCGGAAGTAGCAATCGGTATGCCACAATGGGAAACGCCCCAATCCACTTCGGTAGAAGTTTTCTTTCCCCTGACAACTTCAGCCAAAGATTGTTAGTGCTAAGCAGCACTTTGTCACCGATGTCAAACGAGACTTCCCGGCGACCTTTATCGGCATATGCCTTTCGTCTCTGGCAAGCTGCTTGAAGGTGACCCTTTGCCTCCTCTAACAAGGAGTCGATGTGCTCGGCAAAGGCTTGAGCGGAAGGAACCTGCCAACCTGTACTCCAACTCTTCAACAATGAAGAGGATACCACTGGATGCGGACCACTATTCAACACAAACGGTGTGAAATGTGTGGACTCGTTCATCGAGTTGTTCACCACAAACTCTGCCGGTTCTAGGAATTTGTCCCAATCATGCATGGCAGGGTCCACGTACATGCGGAGTATCCGCTCCAGAGTGCGATTCATGCGCTCTTTTTGTTCATCAGTTTGAGGATGAAATGTTGTTGACATTTGCGACTCACTGCTGAAGTACTCGTGCATCTTTTGCCAAAACTTACTAGGAAATTTTTTATCTCGATCAGAGATAATACGCAACGTCAAGCCGTGGTACTTTACGACACCCTCAAAGAAGAGACGAGCAGTCTCCTCTGCGTTCACGTCAGTGGTTGTAGGAATGAAGTGTGTTATCTTTGTCAAAAGATCCACGACCACTAGTATTGCATCGTGGCCACAAGCCGTGTCCGGAAGACCAATAATAAAGTCCATGCTGACGCACTCCCATGGAGTCCCAGGAATGGGAAGCTGTTGGAGGAGTCCACCAGGCTTCTTGTTACTAGCCTTATTGCAAAGACATGGGTCGCATGTCATGCAATACTTACGGATATTGACACTCCATCCTAGCCACCAATATTGGTCTGAGAGTTCTGGTCCGGTGTTTCGGGGTCCCACATGACCTGCGACTGGCAGGTCGTGGAACTGGGAGATAACCTTTGCTCGAAGGTCTCCCGAGTTTGGCACAACAACTTGTTCTCCGTGCCACTAGATTTTTGCGGCCTCCACCAAGCCGTACTTGTCCAGATTTAGAGAGTCTTGAAACCAATAATCCATACAGTAGCCCATCCGGATCCTGTTTATAAGACCATTACAATGGATAATCTCTCGTGGTGGTTGCCGCAGAGGTGCAGGGGAATCTGGTGATTGTACTGTTGCTTTTGCAATGGCCATAAAACACCCACTGACCTCGGTGGTTGCTTTAATTTCCACAGGCTGTCGACTTAGTGGATCGGCCACATTGATGAGTCCTGGCCGATATTCCCATGTGAACGAGAATTGGCTCAGGTATTCTCTCTAACGCGCCTGTCGTCTTGACAGGTTCGGTTACGTTTGGAAAACACCAATGGATTAGGGTCGGACACGAACGTCACACCCCCTTCAGCACCCTCGAGGTAGCAACGCCACATCTTGAAAGCGTGTACTACCCACAAGGAGCTCTTGATCCCGAGTCGTGTACCGTGTTTCTACAGGGATGAGCTTTCGGCTCTCATACGCAACTGGATGACCGTTCTACATGAGGACGGCTCCGAGTCCTACTACCGACGCATCACATTGAACCTCCCACGGTTGCAATGGTTCTGGAAGAGCTAGGACGGGCGCCGTGGATAGAAGCTACTTGACTTTGAGAAAAGCGTTCTCGCAATCAGATGTCCATTCCCAATGCACGTCTTTTCACGTGAGCCTGGTTAGCGGTGCTACCAGGGTAGAATACCCTTGCATAAACCGTCGAAAGTAGTTTGCAAGGCGGAGGAAAGACTGAATCTGCCCAACATTTTTGGGACGTGGCCAGTCTACAACGGCTTGGACCTTTTGTGGGTCGACACGGATGCTGTCCTTCCCAACAATGTGTCCAAGGTATTCGAGCTCATCTTGTGCAAACTTGCACTTGCTCACTTTCGCATAGAATTTCTGTTCCCGGAGGATTGCGAGAACTTTGCGCAGATATCCTATGTGCTCTTCCATTGATGTGGAGAAAACCAGGATGTCGTCTAGGTAAACCAAGACAAACTGTCCAAGTTGATTGGCGAACGTTCGGTTCATTTCTCCTTGGAATGTTGCCAGGGCATTTGTAAGCCCGAAGGATAATACTTGGAACTGATAGTGTCCCACGTACGTTTGAAACACGGTTTTGGGCACATCATCTTCCGTGATGCGGATTTGATGGTACCCTTGAGACAAATCCAAGGATGAAAATAGTTTTGCGCCTTGGAGTTGGTAAAAAAGCTCCTCAATTCGCGGTAAGAGAAATCAATTTTTCACCTTCAGCTTGTTCAACGCCCGGTAATCCACGCACATGCATAAACCACCGTCCTTTTTGTTCACAAAAAGGATCGGCGCACCGTACGGTGAGCTACTAAGCTCGATCCATCCTTTTGCAAGGTACTCTTTGATTTGGCATTTGGCCTCTTGCCTTTCTGGTGGACTAAGGCGATACACGGGTCTGAACAGAGGAGTCGCCTCCAGTTGCAGCGGAATTGTGTGGCCTATGTGTCTTTCTGGTGGAATCCCAGCCGGTTGGTCTTGGAATACATCCGAGAACTCTGCCAATAGAGATTTGATCTCTTGTGGCATGTCTTTCTTCACGTCGTCCTCCATTTTTTGCAGCAGTGCCAAAAAGTATCGACAACCTTGTCGAATATGTCTCTTGACCTGCATCGCAGACAAGCTGGACTTTGAGTCGGGTCGGTGATAATTCCGTACTCGGAATCAACATAAAGCGGTGCTATCCTTTTCAAAGGATCAAACGCTTTGATTCAACGAACATTAGAGCCTTTTTCTCATGGAGCCAGGGATCGCCTAGCACCACGTCAAACGAGTCAAGAAGGTTGAGTACCTTCAAGGTGACACTCTGTGTGTACCCTTGAATACAAATTTTTGCTTTACAAGCACCGATCACGGGTACCATACTGTTGTCACCGACAAAAACTGCGCCATCCGATGGCTCGTACTTCAGGCCAACCTCTCGGGTAAAGCCAAGACTAACAAAAGAGCCATCTCCTCTCGTGTCAGCAAGTACGTTCACGAGAGTACCAGCTAGGTGTCCTTTGAACTGCATTGTCATGTTACCTCCACTCTTCCGAGTGAACAGGCTCGACGACGGCAAGCCGAGTTTGTGATAAACACGGAATCTATACGACGGGCACCGCAACTTCCATTATTCACCCACTTGAGTCCACATCTTGTGGGCACGAGTGAATTTAGCTAGCACCTTCCAGTCTTTAAATTTGACTAGGTCAAAATCGTCGACTAAAGGTACCATGAACTTGATTGAGCTCATTGCTTTGAGGGCGTTTGCTTCAATCACTGTGTCACACAATTCTTGCACAGTGGTCGGTGTTGCCACCACGAAGCATGTACGATCATGCATCTCGTCCGGAGATGTGAGGTTTAGTGGTCAATGTCGGTCAGCAAGTGTAGAATGCGGTTCAACAAGAGGAGAGAAAACAACAGAGAAATTTGAACTCGTCAAAAACTCAAATTGTTTAACATCCTCATCTGAAAATATGAACCCACACTCGTGATCCAGTTTTACCACTGAGTGGTCCCCACTAACGTCATTCAGAGGTCGAGAAAACCCACCCCACGGCCTTGTCCGTTACAACGGCCAGACCCATTGCCGCGACCGCGACCATGTCCAAGGCCCTGTCCGCGGCCTCCTGCTGCACCATCCCCACAAGGTGCTGCTGCTGCAACTAACACTGCGGCCTCTTGTCCACCACCAGCAGCCTGAGGGCACTGAGCCCTAAAGTGGCCCGGCTGCATACGGTTGTGGCAGAGCCCTTCGCGGAAGGATGCATTGCGATGCTCACACGCTGCCTGTAGCTCGTCATTCTCGTAGCTGCGCTTGTTGTTGGGGCCCTTGTATCCACCAGCCTTCTTGGCTGGAGGGTTTGCAGGCTTCTTGCCCTTGGCCCCGCCTTGCTGTCCAGTGGACCCACCAGCCCCTGCAGCGTCCAGGCGAATGTCGTAGCCTTGCTGTGCACGCGCGTTTGGCCGTGCATCAGACTAGTGCTTCGGGCTCGTTAAATACACTTTGCTCATGTAGTCGCGCAACGCCCTCCAACTTGTCCAAGCTTGGCCAGTGGCTGTCGTGGTGGTCTTGTCCTTCAGCTTCTCACTGGTGAGACCATCACGCAAGTACTCCAGCAGCATGCACTCCGGGTACTTGAAGTTCTGAGTCCCATCACCCTCGGTGAAGCTTTTGGCTTCCACGAGTGCGGCGAACTCGCTCAAGTAGGATTCGAGTGAGCTGCCAAGCTGCCTGAAATCCTTGATTTTATGGAAGGCCTGCTGTGCCTCCTCAAATTGGGTGCACTTCTTGCGCATGATCGCGTAGAAGGCCTCCCATGGCATGGGCTGCCACTCGAGGTGCGGCTACTGCGCAGTCCACTCCTTGACCACATACTTGAAGAGTTTACTTTCAAGCTGCATCGTGGCAAGGTTGCCCCACTTGCCGAGTGAAGCCGTGTGGACACGTAGAACGTGCTCCATGCGATTTAGCCAGTCGGTCAGTTTCACGCCCTTCCGGAAGATCTCCACACTGTGGAGGAAGGACGTGTTCATGACCGACCCCAAATTTGTCGAGGTAGGCAAGCCGTCGCTGCCACCGGCAATGGCATCCCCAGCCACGGCATGCTGCACTTGTTGCTACATCCGCACCAGGGTCACGCTCTGCAATGCCTTTTCAAAGTCGTTGCATCGGCGGTTTGCCTCATCGGCGGCCAGGCGCTACAACTGGCGATCACGATCGAGGTCCGTGATGCTCTGCCCAATGTGGGCCAGTAGGTTGGCGAACGCGAACTTGAGCTCTGATGTCGTCAGAGCATCGACGATAGCCTCCAGGGCCTCGCGTTGTATGTACACCCTTACCTGCTGTAGGAGGGTACGGTTCACGTACACGCCTCCAAGGAGTCCCACCTTTTTTAGGAGACTGTCGTCGGCGACGACATTTGAGTGGGCGCTACCTTGCCCCATTGCGGCGACATCGTAGGAAGAGGGGTCCGCCCCCATTCCTTCGAGTGGTGTTGTATCTCCACTGTCGGTGGTGATCTTGAGTCGACCTGTCGCCTCAGGAGCAAACTCTGCGAGCCTACGACGGTCATCGCGAATTGCCTTTGCGGCGATGTTGTCCGGCTCATTCTCGCGCCAACTCTTCGTGTGGCTGCTTTCAGCATCCTTGCTGCTCTTGGCAGTCTCGCTGCCATCGGTAGCTTCAGGCGATGCGGCGGGCACCTTGCCCTTTCTGAGCAATCGGCTCAAGTTCGCCGCATGACGATGGCAATGGTAGCGATCCTCGTCGCCTTCGCCATCGTCGGCGTCGTGCTCTTTGTCGGGGTCCTCCTCCGGGGGATCCTCCTCCATTGCGTCGTTCGTCGCGTGGGGGTCGCCCACGTGCGCGCCGACGTGCTTGTCGAGCAATTTTTCAGCCTCTGCACATTTCTCGGTATCGCCAAGGTTGGCGTCGGTTGCCTTCGGCGGTATGGTTACCTTTGGTGCTACGGTTGCCTTTGGGTTGGCAACTGTGCTCGCAGCAACGGATCCCAAAATTCGGAGTCCGCCGAGAGCTCGTGGTGAGACCGTCACCACCTTGCCCTTGTTGGTCTTGGACGGTCCGGCACTTGCCATCTCGTTGCCCGTGCAACTAGCACGTGAAGACCGTTGTGAGGATCACCCCACAACATTAAGGAGGAATCGCCTCCCACAAACCCCTTGCTCTCACGATCGGTGAGGCAGTTATGAATTAAATTTCTATGTTCCTAGGCCGCCACGTCGGCACAAGGTCGTGGGTTTTGAAACTAGTCCTCCTAAGCCGTGACTCAGGGCACTTGGAATCAACTAGGATCTAGGAAAACAGGATATAACAATGCAAGGAAATAACAAGAAGTGTGAGTACCGCTCACAAAACTAGGACAAAGAGCAAGAAAACATGCAAGTGCAAAGTCAAGAAGAAAAAGACTACTTTTCTTCTTGTCTTCTTGTCTTCTGGTCTTCCTTGGTCTCTTCTTGCGTCTTCTTGGCACACCTTGCCCCCCCTTGGGGACGCCTTTCTTGTGCTCCACCGTAATGTCGCGACCTCCAAAAATTCTCCAAGGAGCGCTTTTCTTCTTTTTCTTTTTCTCTCTGGCCGTGAGAGTCTCCGGTATTGGAGAAAGGCGCTGGTCCAATTTTAGGTTGAAGAGGTGCGGGAGGAGCCTTGAGAAGAGGGGAAAAGTAAGAAGTTTTGGGGGTGGGTACTCCCAATCCCGTCCCAAAAAATTTCCACTAGCCCACTAGGATGGAGAAGAGACTGTGGAGAAGAAGCCCCAAAAAATAGAGCTCTTCTCTAGCTTACTAACACACTTTATGGCACTTCAAACGGTGAAGCGTGGATGTCGTAGTCTCTTCTGGCGTTTCTGCTGCTACTTGGAACTGCGGGCGGCATTTTATCTATGTCCTAGCCGCCGTTTCCGTCGAACTCTTGGTCGCGGGGGTCGTCTGGCTATGATGCCACTGTAATGGGTCGAGTCTCCAGCTCCTGCACTGAAGTCGTCGTTGGAGTTCGCAGAATGGCGTTTTCAATCCGCGTAAGGGGTTTAACCCCTTTGCAGGACTGAGGGGCAATCGTCAACAATGACCCAGAGCACGGAGACACAAATGTTTTGAGTCTCCGGAGGCCCATTTCCGTTTTAAACCTTATCCCCTGGTTTTGGGACCCAAACCGGGGGTTTTTACCTCGAACACGTGTGTTTCCAGGAGTTATACTGTTTATTTCATGTCGAAGTTTGTAGTAAACGAACTTCGATTTACGTTTTACCATTTAGGCGCAAAATCATCGCGTGCAAGGCACGCTGGCAATTTCGCGCCAGTCCTCTCGTCTCCTCACCCTCACTCCCCCTATCCCTCGTTCTCGCTTGCTTGTTTGCAAGGATGGTGAGGGGGGACGAGGGCACGAGGCCACGAGGCGTTGCCCTTGAGGCCCTCGTGGCCCCTCAGCCGCCGATCGGGCTGAGGCCGCGATCGGCGGCTGGCTGCTGGCCGGCCGGTGGCCGGCCGGTCGCTTGGCCGACCGCCGGCCGTCTAGCCGGCCGGCAGCGAGCTGGCCGGCGGCCAGCGAAGTGCTGGCCGCTGGCTAGCCCTCGCTGACGCGAGGGGTGGTGCGCAATCACCCCTCGCTTCAGCAAGGAGGGAGGGCCAAACCGGCCCTCCCGCTACAGATTCAGTGTGGTTGTGGTTTTGTCACGTGTGATTGTCATGCTCTGGAAGTTGTTCACGTCTCCTAGGTCTGTCATCTAGTGATGCTTAGTGAGCAGTGCCTTCGTGTCCTGGATGAGAGAAATTGAAGGGGAGAGGATTAAGAGATCGTCAACATACACAATGAAAGCAACATGAACAGTTTTTATCCATCGAATGAACAAGGAGGGGTCTGAGATGCTTTCTATAAACCCCTTCCGTCCAGTGTGCGACATATGTTATTGTTCCAACATCATTGTACTTGTTTTAAGTCATACAATGCTTTTGACAGGAGCCTCACTCGGTCAATGCCATCGTCAAAATCTGGTGGTTGTTCCATGTAAAGTTCTTCATCCAACGGACCATGACGAAGGAATTTCTCATATCCATTTGATGAACCTCCCAGTCCTCATGGGCTACAACCCTATTTAAGACATGTCTCTATATGTACTTTCCTACTGGATCATAAGTGTGTATAAAGTCTCCGTAGCGTACGAGCCATTATCAGGATTGAAATGGAGTTTAAACACAGTTCCCGGATCTTGGGAGCTCACGGCCAATATCTTGACAATTTGAGGTCCAAAAAAAATCTCGGGCTAGAGTCTAGTTTGACTCTAGCCCAGATTCAGTCCATTCACCAGATATAAGGCAAGCGGAGTGTCACGATGGAAGATGCATCGCGTCACTCCTCCTCCCCTCTAGCTGGCTGCTAGGGTCTTGTTTCCACGTGGATGTGCCACGTGGAAAGATAGGGTTTTAGGTTTCATATTTACAAAAATACCCTATGAAGAATATATCTGTTTTTGGTGCGGTTTGTCTTAGCCAAAATGGCTAAGGCGGTCATTCGCCTTTCCTCCTTGGACGACTGAGGGCCTACGTTTTAAGTCCACAGTTAGTCACAAAAGTTTGGACCGTTCTTCCAAACACCGTCCAATCAGCGGAGAGACCATTTCAACAAGCCGAGAGAGCCAAGATGGACGAGGGACAAGATGGACGAGCTGAGAGAGCCGAGAGCCAAGAGACTGGAGAGAAAAAAATTGACGATTAGTTATGACCGGCCGCTAAAACGCTCCTCATTGAGGACAACCTGTCTACAGCAACTGCTGAGCGCAGTGGGGAGCCTTGCGAGAGCTCGCCAAGAGACCGCCAAGGAGGGGGGAGTGATTCTCCCCCACTCCTCGCCATAGCACCGAGGGGAGCCGAGGAGAGCAAACCTCTCCCTTTCCCCCTTCCTTGTTTATGGCACCAAAGGAGGAGGAGGGGGTGGTTCGCCCTCCTCCCCTCCCCCCTGAACATGGGCCGAGAGCCCATGGGGAGGAAAGGGGGCATCTCCTAATCCCCTCCCCGCTCTCATGTGAACCGAAGGCCAATGGGGAGAGGAGGCAGACGTTTCCCCCTCCCCTCCCCCCCTCCCGTCTCATGTGGGCCGATGGCCCATGGGGGAGGAGAGGGGCATCTCCCCCTCCCTCCCCCCTGTCTCATGTGGGCCGACGGCCATGGGGGAGGACAGTGGCCTCTCCCCCTCCCCCACCCCCCCCCC
>SZWC01006339.1:70620-85577 GCA_023375785.1 Penium margaritaceum | reverse complement strand
CCATTGCGTCTGCATCGTCATGCACTGCCTAGGGTCCCAGTTGCATGTTGCATGGCCCTGTGTGGCAGCATAAACCGTTGTGGGCATTATCTGGGTTTAGGCTGCCATAACTCCTCGCTACTATTTTTCTAGCAGATTCTGACCGCACGGCTGCGTTCGCAGCGGCGGTATTATGGTATGGTCCAGTTTTCAGGCAAAACGGACGACGCCCGGGTTTTGGGCTGTCGGCTGTCTGGCAGGCCTCACCGAGAAAACCTGCCAGCCTGAACTGAGCTATTTTCTGATTGGCTGTTGAACTGAGTAACAAGCTCTACAGAGCTGGGGGGGGCCTAGAACTTGGAGGGGTCTCCCATTGTTGTTCATTCTTCATTCCTAATCAGTCACTTACAGTTTTCAGCTGCTTTCTGGCGCTAACACTGGCGCGCGCGTTCCTAAGTAACAAACCCAGAGCTTCCAGACTTAGACTCTAGAGCAGCAGACTGAGGGGGCAGCTGACTTAAGCAACGAGCGTGGAAGCCCGCACGCTGCATCAACAACGCTGCTGCCCCAACCTGCTGCCTAGGCAATTCCATTTTGGGGGAGTTGTGTTTTGTGCCGTTACTGTACAGTTTACTGTGACCACTCGGCCGTGTCCATACTCGTGCAGATCCCTGAGGCGGGCGGCCCTGGTGACACCGGCGTGACGACAGGCGGTGGACTACCTGCTTGGAACTGGCCGACGACTGTTCCAGAGCCCCAGATGCCACTGGGACTCTTTGTTGTGTCTTCTACGTCTTGCAGGCGCCTCTCGGCGGACTGGCCATGAGACCTATTTGCATGTTTTTGCATTGTATGCTCACTGTCAGTCGATGGATGCATGCATGTGGCCAGTCGCTGCGTCCGTCTTTTGATTCTGCACGTTTAGGTTCAGATGGCGCAGGATTCTAACATGTGTGCACAGAGTTACGGCCAAAACAGTGGTTTTGGGCCGGTTTTAGGACAGCTCTTAGACTGCCGCGTGCGACACCCGCCGTGCGCCGCGGCAGGTATTTATGCCTTGGACCTTTCATTTGTCATTTCTCTCTGCATATGCTACATTGAAGCATTCTGACACTATGTCTTGTGTCTTTTAGCCAAACCCTTGCCATTGTGTGTACGACCTGTGACTGTCGTCACCGTTTGACCAGGCACTGACGCCCGGTCAGCGGCTGTGTTGCTAGGAAGCTTCTACGCACTTTCTCAGGAAATACTCATCACACTTGCTTAAGAAGCACCTCACCCCTATCTTCCCATCACCAAACACGCTCTACGTGGTCTCCTGGCTAGGCTTCATTCCCACGTATCGATTCTCCTCCCCCTTACCATAACTGACTCAAATCTACCACCGCCTAATCCAGAAGCACAATGTTACCCCATGTTATGAAGAAATCTGGGTTGAGAAGTTGCATGAAAACTTCCTTTGATTGGTGTTCCGTATGGCCAAAACATAATGTTCTTCCCATAGACCTCTGACTTACAGATGTCATGACCAAAATCATATTCTGCTCGGTCCCTGTTTCTCAGCGCACCCAACTCTGTTGCAGTGGATCAAGTGAGTGCCCATAATGTAATGAGGAGGAAACGATGAAGCATAACTTTCTTCTATGCCCTGTGCTCAAGTCGATACGTGAGAGAATGTGAATCCTCTTCGTATCCATGATTTATGGATACCCTCTTGATTTTCTTTATCTACCTATGCGATCGCTCCAATAGGAAGTTTTCAGTTTTTCTTGGTAAATCAAATGCACTTCACTCTTTTACCTCATATGGTGCTAGCGATGGACGAATACAAACTCCACTCGAGTGGATAAAATATTTCCGCTACTTCAAAAAAATTTAAGAATTATGTTTGGATATTTTCCATTGTTATCCTTTGTAGAAACTCCAAGAAAGCCCGTGTAGAGCTGAATGCATTGGAGGATGACTTCTGTAATGCCCTCCTTACTAACTACCTCCCTTAAAAAAAACATGAAGAGTATTTTTCAGATCCAGGTTCAATCTCTGGTGGAAAATTCCTCAAGTACGCTCTCCTCCATAATGTTATCCTCTCGTGTCAGGCTCGAAACCCATTATTTTCTTGTGCTGAGGTAACCCCCCAGCCCTCGTCGGCAACGGCCACTGGCCGGAGTAAACTATTACTAAGGATATTGGGTTCGACTTCGGGATTCAAGCCCCCACCCTATGGGGGGCCTGAACTGGAGTCACATGGCTCTCGGTCACGGAGAAAGTGCCACATGTGCAGGCGACAAGCAAGCACGAACAACCGGAGCCAGGTATTTGCACACGCGTCCTGCGAAGAATGTTTCCATTGACTGTAGTACGTGCAGCCGGCAAGCCGCGCGCTTGACAAAACTTTCCGCCACCTATTTTTCGGGTGGCCCGCCCAAGAGTAGTAAACTGCGCTGTCTTGATTCACTTTGTTTTGTTGGCTTGCACATTGGAAATACCCTGGTTTCCGCCACCTATTAGGACGGTTCTCCATTTAAACGAGGGCGAGGAATGGAAAATGAAGATTCAAAACTGAATCCGATTAAATACACGAGATGCATATTTCCCCATTATTCACTAGCATGTCCTGGTCACCCGAGGGACCTTGACTGAGGGCCGTTTTACGGATCTAGCGAAATTTTTGACATCTATTACGTCGACGGACAGCCTTCCTAACCTGGCTACGAAATTAGCCTAATTCGGTGGTCGGCTTACAGATCTGGTCAGCTCTGCCGTTGACATCCTTCCTGGTCTGCTTACTGGATTGCGCATTACATATATGGCCATCAAGTTTCAGATGTCTTACACCTCTAGCCATGTTGCAAAATCAGGGTCAATGACCTCTGTCGAATTCGTCTGTGGACATGTGGCGAAATGCGCACCACAAGTCTTTCGTTTTGAAGAACATTTTTTTCCCCCTACCCCTGCATTAGAACATGTCGCAGTCCTGTCTACCAAAAGCGTCGCGCTTCCAAAGCATGTCACACCGCGTAGTAGCTGTGAAGAACACTGTGTCCTTCCCCTCCAATCCCATTGGTTGCCTCCTCTGGTTGGGCTGGACATGGACAGAGCACATGAAGACGTGCAATTCACATTTTTGCAACATACGTGGGGCGGGCTCCATAAAGCACGCTTTGGAGGGCGCGATTCACAAGGATTGAAGGACGCAATTTGGATGGCACAATTTGGAGGGCGCGATCTAGAGGGCGCTTTTTGCGAGCCAAGAATGGTGCCCATCTTGTCACCCTCTCCATCCATCCCACCCTCCATCTCTCCCTACCTTTCTCCCACCAATCTTACAACCCTTACCATCCCCTCATCTCCCTCCTGCCTTCCACTCCTCTCTCCTCCTCTCCCTCCCACTATCTCTCTCTTTCTCCCTCTCTCCCTCCTAAAGTTCCTCCCTCCCTCGCTAGCTCCCACCTTTCATCCCTCTATTCCTCCCTCTCCCTCCTACCGTCGGTCCCTCTGTCTCTCCTCCTCTCCCTCACATCGTCTCTCCCTGCCTCACTCACGCTTGCCATCCATCCTTCCCTTTCCCCCTCAATCACTCCGAGCATGCCTCCCTCCCTCCCTCTCTCCCATTAGCACTACATGGCGCCCAAGGTGGGAGGGACAAATGGCTCATACGAGTTTGGAAGGGACGATGGGTGGGGGAAAGGGTGCGATTCCGCCCTCCCTCTCACCCATCCGCCGCCCCTCCCTCTGTGGGGGAGGATAGACGGTGGTACAAGAAAGGGGCACAACTCACTCTTACTCTCCTTCTAGCCATCCATCTCTCCCAATCTCCCACAAACCCTCTCCTCCTCCCCCTCACGCTGTCTCTCCTTCCCTTTCTCACCGCGCCCGCTACCCCTTGTTTCCTCTCTCTCTATCCCTCACACCATATCTCCCTCCCTCCCTCTCTCACACCCGCTATCCCTCCCTTCCACCCTCCTTCCATAGTTTTCATCCGTCCCTCCCTCTCTCCCACATATCGTCCTTCCTTTCAATCCCTCAATCCATCTTGCCCTTGAGGGAGGGAGGCAAGGATGCAAGGAGGGAGGCAAAGAGAGAGGGAAGGAGTTAGGCAGGGAGGGAAGGAAGGCAGGAGTGAGGAAGGAAGAGAGGGAGGGATGGAGGGATGGAGGGGCAAAGGACGGGGGATGAAATGAGAGAGGGAGAGAGACAAAGAGAGAGAGAGAGAGAGAGAGAAATAGAGAGAGAGAGTGGGATAAAGAGAGAGAGGGAGGGAGGGAGAGAGAGAAAGGTAAGCAAAGAGAAAGATAGAGAGATGGAGAGAGAGAGAGAGAGTGATATAGAGAGAGAGAAAGAGAAAAATATGAAGAGAGAGAGGAGAGAGAGAGAGAGAGAAAGAGAGAGAGAGAGAGAGAAGAGAGAGAGAGAGAGAGAGAGAGAGAGAGAGAGAGAGAGAGAGAGAGAGAGAGAGAGAGAGAGAGAGAGAGAAAGAGAGAGAGAGAGAAGAGAGAGAGAGAGAGAGAGAGAGAGAAAGAGAGAGAGAAAGAGAGAGAGAGAGAGAGAGAGAGAGAGATAGGAAAAAATTTTAATTTGACTTCAAAATGATTGAAAAGGCACAAAAAAACCAATACCTTGCATTCACTTATTGTGGATTTACTTTCGTTGAATATGAATTTGCATTCATAGTCAAAGAATATACAATCATTGACTATGGATTTGCATTCTTAGTCATTGAATTTGTATGTAGTGCCAGTGAATTTCCATTCACTATGACTTAAATTCTATTCACAATCACAGAAAGAAAACATTCATGAAGTGAGGGAAAGATAGTAATATCAAGTTAACTGTGTTCCAAACATGCTTTTTGAGGATTCCAATGATGGACAAAATTAAGGATTGTTAATTCAGATGACTAAAATGGACATGAACACGTATTCCTAGCCACGTTCATCACGCGATGACCTTGATCTGGTCGTAAATCCTTAGGTGGATATTGTTCAATGGCATGCAGAAAGAGATAGAAATGGAACACCATCCTCAAGGTAATTTCATGTAGGACATTCCTATACCAAGCAACACTAGTGGAAACAAGCAGGCAAATGGTATGTAGAATATGACCCTTATTTTGTTCCATAGAAGAACCATGCTACGCCCTCTCTTTGCATTATGGAAAAATCTATAATGCAGGTGAGTGATTTTATATTTGTCTTAGTTCTCCTTAGGTATTGAAGCTAAAATCACCTTAAAAGAAGGCACTATGAATTTGAAGTGCATTGACGTTGCAACAATCCACGTCTGGCCTATTAAGGGAACGAGATCCATGCCAACCTTCCGCAAGGGTGATCATTTTAATAGTCCAAAATTTTTAAAACTTGTGTTGCAATACGCAAAGGAGCAAGATGTCCACTTACGCTGGCCTAGATCCTCGGGATGAGAACTTAAAACATGCTGTCACTAGGCAAAGGAGTCATGATGTAACGTTGGTATTCATACAACTTGGAACAAATTCCACGATTCCATTATTCGTTCATGCTTTACCAAGGCTCACAATAATGCTGGTGATAGCATGCGAAGAACATTTTGTCACTTCAGTGTAGCTCACTTAGGCATTGATCCAAAACACAATGCTTGATGATTCTTAAGTGAAATGCGATAGTGTCGCGTAGTTGCAAATGATACACCCGGCATGAATTTCTCTTATACAACTATTGGGCATACATGCTAGAACACAATTTGTAAGCAATTTAATGACATGACACAAGCGTGGAAGAAACTGTAGCCATTTCTTGCAGACATGAGTTGATGTGAATCTTTCATCTATAGTTTTTTTTCATATCTGGTTTTGAACCCCTTCTCAGTTAACGCTTCTTTCATAACATTGATTGTAGGTTCATTGGAATGATCTAAACACATATGCCGCATGTCAACATGATGTCCATGGCCATTTGGCACGCATATCTGTAGGGCCTCAAGCCTGTCACCATGCTTTTCAACATGGTTGCGGTATCCTTGTGGTTGATGGCATGCTCATGAAGAGTTGCTACCACCAAGGTCTTGGTACTTGCCACAACTATCAACAACAACAACATTGCCCTTGTTACTATGAGTATTGTCGGTATAGAGAACAACAACCATGAGGACTGGTTTGTATACCATTTTTAACGAGTGTTTGGCGGTACATTGCAAGAACAGTGCGTCTTCACATTACATCGTCACACAGAGATCCTTCAGGTAAGACTAAGGACAATGATCCGTACTTAACACTTCTAGGTGAATTTCCAAATGGAATTTTTTTTGTGATTTAAACAGGTCATCACTATTGAGAAGTTAATTATTCTTGTTCAATCATGAAGGGTGTGTAAGTCAACTTTCCTGGAGTGTGTCACAGGCACCTCTGGATGAATCTATAGAAATATTTGGGGCATGTGGTGGAGCGTATCTTTTGGAAAATGGTGTGGCCACGGTTAAGAAAGTAATGGGATTCGCTAGAGGCAAAGCTCTTTGTCATGAATGGACTGGCTGTAAAGTATTGACTTGCCGACGACCAAGACGCAACCGGCATAGACCCCTCGTGTTGAGAAAATTTTCCTGCCCCCTCCTGAGGATTGGTGCCCTTACCTCTCATGTCATAAAAACTGTGAACAATAAAGTTTTTTGCATTCTAGCATTACCATTCTTCAACCATTTTGTGTCATTGTTTGAGCACGTACAGTCCCTCTTCTATAAGTGCAGAAGAGAGGTGACCGCACACTCAAGGGAAATAACGCCGTATGATGTGACCATGGTACAATGACGCTTAAATGAGTCCCTCACGTATGATGTTTTACAAAGAACACCGATGCAAGTAACTATGGTGGAATACCATGTCAATGGAGTGCCATGTCTTGTCAACGTCACAAATGACACTTGCACATACATGCTCTTTCACGAGTTTCGGCTCCCATTTGTGCATTTCTGGCCCTCATCTCCACATCAAACATTAAGAGACTCACACATTGCCATGTTGCATACTAGAAAAGCAAGTAATGGCTCTTCTACTCTTAGATTCCATCCAACATCATGTATCGGGACTTGGGCCTTGACGAACACTATGAGGCACAACACTGGCTATAAGGCTGTGGTTGCCGAAGGAATTCTTGCATGGAACGACACCCTTGCTACATGCAAATTTGTCTATACATGAAGTGGAACATTCTGAGACATGTAACTTGTGACTACAAAATCGATGTAGAAGGAAGTTATGACAAGTTGCTTAATATGTTTTTTTGAAACTTTCCTGTCATAATGCATGTACAGTTTGCAAATTCAGACTTGTCTTCTGATTTTCTTCCCACCAACGTTGAGTTAGTCATTTAATATGTTGTGCATGATGATATTTTAATTTTTTCATCAGTGTCCATGCCGCTTGTTTCTTAGCATCGGTCCACAACCAAAGGTAAGGGGTGCAAAGCCACTTCATCGAGAAAACTATGTGATTTCCATCACCACCAACGAAGAAAAAAAACATGTTTTCTAAAGGTTTATTTATTCTCATAATTTTTTTTGAAGTGGCTAAGAATTCCAACTAATACACACTCCATGACATTTCTTTATCATTGTTTGTGTACTTCCTTAGAGGAAAAAAAGAACAATGAGCATGTTCAACTCCATTGAACAATCGAGACCTGTGCACATCGAATGATTTTGCAAGAGTTTCTAGTTCAATATGACTAAAGTCGTGAGTTGTTATGAATCCTCCATATGAATCTCATCAATGAATAATGTACATAAAAAATCTAAGAAAGTTTACAATGGTCAATTTCTATACATATTCAACACTTCAATACCTCTCTTATGGTATTTGAAAAGTTTCTATCACTTTGGATTGACTATGGACATCCCTATGTAGGCTTCAATTACATTTGAAAACTGTCATATGAGATGAAATGGCAAGCTAAAGAGAGATGAAGTGATTATTTCTATTGTTTTATCCATAAGAATACATGAAGAATGGAAAAACTGGTTTTTTACATTTCATACTCATCAAATGTTTTTACGTTGTTTAGGAACTAGGTTCCCCTTCGGTGGTTTTCAATGCCTCATTTTGTGTTGGGAAAGGGAAAAAAACCAAACTAGGGGCAACTCTTTTTCAAAGGAGGTGATCGCCTTGTTTTTTCCCCCTCATGCATTATGCTTAGATTCACAAATTTGTTCTTGGGTAGACTGAACAAATTAGGGGATCTTGTGGCTCGCATTTCACACATGTGACAACATATGCATGAGTTTTGATAATGTTAGAGCAGACGGACCCGACTGCCGAGAATGGCCATACATACTATTGATTGTGACATCAATAGCTAGATAAGTAGGACACCCTCAGTACCATAGCGCAACAGAGGGGGCTCTAACGAAGTTGGCCAGATGTGTAAGTTCATCACCAAAGTAGGTTGAATTTGTATTTGGGTGAGGTTTGTCGATTTCACACTTAACAAATTTCAAAAACCTGGTTAGATCCGTAAAGTTGCCTTTAGTAAGTGCAAAAATGTAGAGTGCAAGAAAATCGGGGATCATTTGATGCATCCTTTTTCTTTCCGTGTTCTACTATGTGTATGACCTGTGGCCCTCAATGCCTCACAATTCTAACCAATTTGCACCTCCTTTTCCACAAATGGCCAACTTTTGAAACAATATTCAATACTATGATCCTCTTTGAGGTCCATTTCACATGGAATTGTATGCCAAACTGAGTGTAGATGGTGAATAGGTACAATCTTTCAAGTACGACAGGATTGAGAATGTGTTACACTTGAGCAATCAATAATTAGCAGTAAGTCATTTTCCATGACAAGTCTCAAAATGATCGAACACATGTGTTCAAGTATCAAGCGACAAATAATACATAGTCGGGGTCATTTGGTTGATCTTGAAGCAACGCATGTCGAATCACGTCTTTAGTGGTTGGATCCAAAAGCTCTACTATAGAATCTTGTGGCTTCGTGCATGAACAACAAAGATGCAAGATGGATCTTTATTAATCAATAAGTTTTTGAATAGGATGATAATTCCACTGAAATGTCGTGAGAATTGTGATTGATTATTGAACCTCGTCAATGTTGTCAGAATGTGGAAGACGTTTTGCCGCAAGGCAAGGGTCGTTTGTGTAATGGGCCTCAAAATTTGGATAAAAAATCAAGATCTTGTCGCGTGTCAGGCTATTTATACAATGATGAAAATGCCCACGTGGAATTATTTGGGACTTGTGTACGTCGGGTAAGAAAAGATTTCCCTCTTTTCAACGAGACGTGTTGGCGTGCGTGTAGATGTTGCTCACTGACGGCAACAACATCTGTCAATCAGATAGTATACATCTCACATATTGTTGTAGGCTTTCTTCTTGTCATGCAGAACATGATGATTGTACCACTTAACAAGACATTGTGTTGTTTTACCACATCATTGATGGCTAAGATGTTCTTGATGACATACTCTATGTCCTTTTCCACTCGTAGAAGAGGAGAGGGAGGTACATCCCTGACAGTGGAAAATGTCAAGTTTTATGTGATTCCAATGATTAGAAGATTTTATGCCAAATTTGCCCCACATAGCAAGCATAATTTTCAAAGAAAACATTGGAGCGTTTGATTGGTCCTTTCAGTTTTGTCGACGGTTTGAAGATGGAACATTGTTGAAAGTTTGATAGGATTGCCACAACAAGTAATCATCAAATTCTTGGTGAATTGAGCATCCATAGCACTAGTGATGGTTCTGGGTACGGCTTATAACCGGAGAATGTTGTTTAGGAAGAGCCGTGTTGTTCTTTTTGGTGACGATGGTCGTTTTCACAATATAATTGGAAGTTTGGAAAACTTGTGAAAGCCATGATGATTATGTCATATCCCTTGGGTTTGAGTGGTAGTGCAATGACAAGGTTCATGAAGATGTTCATCCATGATTCCATCAAAATGGCCAACGGATGTGGAAGTCTGGGTGGACGCGTGTTCAGATTTTTTTTTCGTTGACACGTGTGGTAAAAATTGCTGAAGTGTGCCACATTATATTGCATTTTGTCCCACAAGTAGTGTATCTGTAGCTTCTTCAGCATATTCCATACTCCAGAATGTCCATTTGGAATGGTGATTTTGAACTCTTTCAATAGCATGCAGTTGAGTTCATCGGTCTCGGGAATGACCACATGGCGAGTGAGTTATCATTGTGCATTTTCATATGCACATTTACACGAATTCATTGACGTAAAGGAGTCCATTAACTTGATTTTAGTTCCTACCATGATTGTGGTAAGGAGGTAAAATCCTGTAGGATCTTTGGATCCTTGCATTCTAGTCGACATGATCGATCCTTTCTACTACCAAGATCATACATGGTAAGTTGTTTCAGATGCCAAAAATGGCGATTGCTAACTGGATGTATCGCTAAAGACTAGTTTTGTAGTGAAAATATAGTTCATCTGGCACGATGTCTAAACTAGTGATGATTTTAAAGAATTTCTTATGCAAACCTTACACGCTGGATTGTTGACAGAGATGTTAGACCTTATAAGGAGCGTGAGACTTCTTGTTGAGCCGTCCAAGTTGTGCAAGCATTGCATGCGAGAAAAAGTTTTAAGCAATTGGGGGTGTGTGCGTCTTTCCATTGAACGTTGATCTAATCTTAGGGTTGAACGCCTACGGTTGGCGACATGTGATGGGCGGTATTAGGCATTCATGCGTTCGCATAATTCGAAAACCATAAGCATGGTGATGCTTTGGTTGCGAATAGCCATGTGGCTAGTTATGGTGGAAGAATCACGACTTTGTTAGAACTTCACATGGCATCAAAAGGAAGCTTCAACATCAATCACCAAGTTAGTTAGCCCACTTAAGCCTTAGGTATCGTAAGCTATGGCCCTAGAACAGTCCATCACCTTGAGATTCTCTAAATATTTGAAACATTAGATATCTTAAGGCCGCATGTAATACTCATTACTCGAGAGCCAAAGATGTATCGACCAAGATGATTTCATTTATTTGTCTTAGACTTGTATAGAAATAGATGAATTAAAAATGCATCTTTTTTATGAAATCTAGAAGCCTTTGACCATTACAATAATTGCTATGAAAACACCCTTCTTTCAAGGGTCTTAGCTTTGTTTGCAAGGAGTTATGCCCTAGGTGAAGTCCATGACATAAGTTGAATAACAAGGGTGAGTTTTGTTTCGTGAAATTGTCTTTATAAAGATGTTGTAACTGAATAAAATACTTTAAGAACTATTAATTCTACTCCTTTACATGCGCTAATGATGAAGGAATGTTGTTTATGTTACAGAAATGGTTTCCCAAAACTAAATTTTCCCTTGTTTTAGAGAATACTATGTATTGAGGCAATTGTTCATTAACATGTGTAGTCTAGATCCCTCAATCGTCTTTGAAACAACCATAGTGTTAATGCTCATTTTTTTGAGGTCACTATTGTAGTGGCTTTTTTTCTCCTTATGTCCCATATTGTTCCTAAACGTCATGAGAGAAACCGATTCATTTCTTATAGTATTGACTAGGTAGAGTGAGAAACAACACGTTTTCATTGTAGAAAACAATTTCATACTATGTCTTCATGGAAATCATTGCATTCAGATTTCCTCCATGAATTTTAATGATAAAATTAAGAGATTAATTTTGATTAAAAAGAACGTGGATGCACTTCATTATCACACAAAGCAAATCAAATTTGTGTCCTAAAACCTTTACAATTCTTTTGTGATGGGGAACATATTGAAAATGTTTTAGGTACCCAATTTCTTCACAAATTCCCTTTCAGAGATTTCCATTTACTTGACGTGTTACCTCTTTTATTCTTTATACCCTTCTGCTTCCAATGATGATGGACATGTGTCCTTGTTATATTTTTCTTCTCATCTCTCACCTTCACTTGGTGGCCATGTTCGGGATGATCAAAGTTTGCATGCTTTGTGTACTTTACACCAGATTTAATTTTAATTATCTTAAATTTTGATGAATTGTCATTCTATGCTTAACTTCCTCATAACTTGCCGATCATTTTACTTGGTCACCTTTCATTGACCTTCTACCTCCATTCCCCTCGCTGTGTTCCTTTTGCATGTCTTACTCTTTTATTGTATCACATGAAAGTGGTATAATGCGCAGGTAACAATGATATAGCTCCTTGTTTTCTCTTACCTTTGTCACTCGGACCCTAGTGTGGATGCTTCCATAGTTTGGTGTTATAAGTGGAGGTGACATTCCTGATAGGTGTTGGTGTAAATAGGTTCTTACCTCACCAATTGATGTGATTAGATGGTACAGATGTAAAACTTGGTGTGTACCACAGGTAATACTACCAAACTGGTTGATCACGCCTTAAATAATTGCACTTGCCTAATTGTTAATAGTTGACAACTCTCGTGGGTCTTGGTGGTTTTTTTGGCTTTTGTGTGCTTTAAAGCTTTGTTCTTCACGTACATAATTCATTGCACTATATTTTTATAGTAGATAACGGTTACAATTTTTAATGAATGTAGTCAACTTTAGGCCCCTTGGTCTAACTAGCCTTATAGGCCTATGTGCTTGCCATTGGTATGTTTTTTTTCTTCTTTTCTTTAATGACCATATCGTGCATTTGTTTCGTAAGAGATGCCTTTTCCAGCCTAATATTGTTATATGAAATGGGTTTTCATGGATAATGGGAGACTTTGATTCTACCACTTTTAGTATCCTTATGTAAAATCTATCATAAGAGTTTCGTTGCATATGACGTAGTTATAACATAACACAAAAATGTTGTGGACTTTTCTGTATTTCGAACACACTTGCCTATGAGGTGTCGGAGGTGACATGTTTTTAGTTCAAAACTTAAAACTCTGCAATTTCATTCATGTTCAAATACATGTTTTTTTTCATGATCTAGAACCGTCTTTTCATTGAATATTGCACCTTTATCCCATGCTTGTCATCGATTTTGAGAGCATCCTCTCTTGATTACTCTCGAGAGCCCCTACCATCCTTGTACAAAAATGCGGAGCTTCCTTCTTAAATAATTGAGGACCCATTGCTTCCCATAACTAGATATCACCCATTTAACTCACGAAAGTGGGATCTACCCGCTCTTGTTGCCCACTGGACTTGTATTCACAGTCCTATTTCCTGCTCTTTTACCTACCTCAACCACGAGGGCCATATGTAATACCTTTCTTTGTGAATTTTCATGTCATTCTCCTTTCATGTTATCCTCACAAAACAAAATCTAATCCTAAGGCTTTCATCCTTTGCCTCCACTTCCTTGATCTTCACTACATATCCAACTTGGAACCCCACACTCTTATTCTTCCAACACCTTGCCTTTCTCCCTCACCTCTCTCCTTTTCCTCTTCTTTATCATCCTAAAATCAAAACCCTTCTTACTCCATAGCCTCATGCAACACTATTCTCTCTCTCTCTCTCTCTCTCTCTCTCTCTCTCTATCACTCTTGTAAGTGTAACATCCTTTTCCCTTCAACACCAAATCCTCCACACCAACACATTTTCACCTTCCCACTAACTGTGTACAATTGTTATCCTCCTTTCTTTTTTCACCTTCCACTAGTGCTCCCTTTATTCTAGATTTTTTCACATTATTTCCCACTCTTTAAAAATTCAATTCATTCTCTTTGCCCAAATTTTCCAAACGTAAACCTCTTTTGACCCCACTCTTTGGAGTTCTTTTTTGACTTATGTTTGATTCCCTCATTTGGCTTCCCCTTTCCTCACCCTCCATATTACCTCCATCACCAATGTATGATTCTTTTTTGCCTTCATGTTTCCCCACCATTACATAAGTTGTCTTGTTCTTCATTACCCCCTCTCCTTGTATTTCACTCTGGATTTGCGTTTTTTCCAATCACATCCCCTTCCTTGTGTAGCTATTGGGAATGAGTGGTTTTTTCCTCTATCCAAGCTTTCAACGCATCCTTTTGGAGCAGTTTATGATGCGTAAAAGAGAAGTTTTAGTTTAAAATCACAATTAATCTTTGCATTTTCCTTGATACATCATTGTATTCTTTTTTCCTCTTTTGTTTGTTTTTCACGAATAAAGACAATGATCAAAGTTGGCTTAACATCTGAATATTGGATGGTTCAAATGTAATCAAATATGATGTTTCATTTTTTGATTTTTTTCAGATATGATATGCATATTTAAATGCGTTGCGGAAGAAAATCGTAGTTGGCTTGACTGGGGGACAGATGACCGAGCACTGCGAGGCAATTCTTTAGTACTTTGAGTACTTTGAGGGCTAAGGTTCTCAGCCGATAAGCGTAAGAGAATTCAAAACCAGTTTGTGAAATTGACCTTGCACATTAGCCGCTAATTTGGTCCCATCAGGCGTGCCCTCGCGTGAACGGGCTGCCGCCCTCCACTGTTCGCGCTGGGAGGACAAGCTGCAACGTTGCACATCCTCCGCGACCACCGGTGCACTCTCACCGTGAACCCCTTCGCCCACCGTTATCGAGAGCATTGGGACAGCGCCCATGGCGGCCCTTGCAGCCGCGGCCGCGGCTTCTTACTCCTCTTTCCCTACGCTTCGCCTCAACCAACACGTCCACCTCCACCACGCGCAAGCCCATTCACGCCATGGCATTTACGGCCCCCAGCATCCCCTTCTCCCATCGCTCCTCTCGTCTTCCGGGATTTCCCCCCTTCTCCCTCCTCTTGGCACAGGGGGAGGCGAGAGGAGGAGGGCCGGGGCGGAGGGTGGTGATGCGTTCTTGCGCGGGAGGTGGTCGTCTTCGACGCCTTCGCACCAGGTGCTGCAACCGCCGTCGCAGAGGAACAACGGCGGTGTGCTCCGCCGCCTTCTGTTGCCGCAGCAGCCCGCAGCACTCGCAGGTGAAATGCCCTCCTGCCGTCCCCTCCTCTCTTTCCTGTTGTGTGTTGGAGACAATTTGGTCATTCGCACAGAAGGGTGCAAGCGAGGCAAACGCACACCAGCCAACAACCTTCAACCTACCGCACACACACACACACAC
>SZWC01006339.1:3914-15798 GCA_023375785.1 Penium margaritaceum | reverse complement strand
CTGGGTCATGGATTGTATTCCTTGTGATCCTCTTCATTTCACAGTCATGAACTTTGACATTTGGTACGGCAATCCTGCTAAACTCCGCCTTCCTTGGGTCCAGGACAGCATTGCATCTGTCGGGCTTCCTGATGACCTGTGTGATGGCAAACCTTCCCCTCGCGGACGAATTTGCCCCTTTCTAGGTGTCTACCCAGTCTAAGGTCTAGCGCTTCTGCGACCGAGAGCGCCAGTGGATCATTGAGTCCCATGATGCATTGTTCTTTGAGTCTGTGTTTCTCTATGACTCTGGTCGTATCTTGTTTATTTCCCCTCTTCTATCGCTCTCTTGGGTAGAGGAGATCGTGAACCCTGCTGTCCCTTTAGTCCCTGCTACTATTTCCTAGAAGCCGACGCTTCCCCAATTGACAAGCACTGCGTCCACATAGGCCTCACGTTCTTTCCTTTCCTTGTCTTCCAGCTCCTTTGGAGCACTGTCCTCCCCGGTCACATCCTCCCCTGAAACATCCTCACCCTTAGCCCCATCTGGGTCAGTGTCTCCTCCTCAGTCCTCTAAAGCTGCCGTCCAATCCAGTCACTACCATATCTAATCCACCTGTTCCTCCTCCAGTCCATGAATTGCCTCGGCCTGGAGATCCCACGAATCTTCTACCCATTTCTCCTTTCGTCGTCTGCGGGCGGCTTTGAGCGCTCTCGAATCGCTCCTCCACTGTCTTTGCAGCCTCAAATTGGGATTCTTGGTCACAGACTGAGCAGTTTCCTGCCTTAGAAAAAAGAATGGATGCACTGCGTTTGGCTACTTGGGCTGTCCATCCTAGTCAGCTCTTGGGTATGATTTCTTTACGGCTGAGCATGAGCTTGCACTAGAAGCTATTATCCTCAGCAGCATTGCAAAGCGTCACGCTGCTGTCTCCACCATGCCTCTGTTCCTTGAATCCACCACAGTTTGACAGGCACGCACGAGTCTGACGCCCCTCAGTGGGAGGCTGCCATGCAAGACGAGCAGAGAGCTCTAATTGAACATGTCATACATGAACTTGTCAATCTGCCACCAGGACACAAGCCCATTGTTTCCCGTTGGATCTTTTCTCAAAAAGACTAGCCCAACGGTGCACTCAATAAGCACAAGGTACGACTCAATGCTAAGGGTTTTGAACATGTTCCCGGTGTCATCAACTTTGACAAGACGTTTGCACTTCCGTTGAAGTGCAAGGACTCTTCTCAGCCTTGCAGCACACCATGATTTAGAATTGGAACAGATGGATGTAAACAATGTGTTCTTGGACAGACGGTTGGATGAGGAGGTTTGCATGGATCAGCCCTCGAGGTTTTTAGATAGTACCAACAAATTATGGCGGCTGCAAAAGACCCTTAAGGGCTTGAAACAGTCACCTAGTTATTGGAACCAGGATATTACCTCAACTCAGGGGGGCGGGGGAGTTGCCGATGCAACATGGTGCATCCCTCTTTGTCACTGCATCGTCAGGATCATTTGCTGTCGTCCTTGTCTAAGTCTATGACCTCCTAATTCCGTCACCTAGTAGAGAGGCTGTAAGTCCTGTGAAGTTGGTGCCGTAGTTGGCATATGAGATGAAATACTTGGGCCCAACTTGTTTTTTCTAGGCATAGAGCTTAAGAATGATGGGGCTTGTTGAATTCTCTATGTCCACCAGGCTGCATATGTCAGTAACCTAGGGAATCACTTTGCACCCCTGCTCGAGTCACTGTCCATTGCTTCAACACCGATGATGCCAGCTGGATGGAGGTTGTTGAAACGTTGGAAATTTTGGAAATAGAAGAGATAGTTGACGTGCCTACCTATCTACGTGTCATAGAATCCTTCACATACCTTGGGACCACCACCAAGGCAGATCTCAACTTCACTGTGAAATTTCCAGCTCGGTTCTCACAATATCTGAAGGCACAACACATGGAGGCCACGTTACGTGGTTTCAGGTACACACTCTCCATCGCATGATTTAGTCTTTCCTACTGGGCATAGTCATCAGTTTTTTTTTCATGGATACACTGATAGTGACTGGGTTTATGATGAAGCTTCTCACAGTCGTACTGGCTATTTCTTCCTTATCAGGGGGGACGGCGATATCGGGGAAAGGAGGCAAGCATGGCTGTGTGGTAACTCGCTCTAAAGGAGCATCGTTTCTTGTCATTGTTGCAGACATGTGTGAGAGTGTTTGGCTATGCCGACTACTGCAACAGCCACGTGTTCCCATCCATTGTATCACAGTGCACTGTGAAAACTAGAGCAGGAAGACTACCGTTGAGCATGATGTCATGCATCACTCTCACACTAAAGCATATCAATCTAGACCATTTTTTTTTTCCTGAGTGTGTGGCTGCATATGATATTGAGATTGTTTGGGTCCACACTGGAAAGCAACGAAATGACTTTGTTATGAAGGCACTCAGCAGTAAGTTCTTCAAGGTTGCTATTCATGCCATTGATCTGTTGTGTGCTCGTGATAATCCAAGGTGATGGGTCGTGCTTGTGCATGTGTACAGTCTTGTGTCATATCTTGTACCTTTTTCCTTGTGCTCGTGAGTGTCTGCGCATCCCTCATCTGTGGATCATGAGGGAGTTCTAGAGCTTGTGTCACAGAAACGTAGTGACCTATGGCCTTGTTTGCATACTCACCACATTATTGCAGGTGATTGGCCACAGAGAGACCTCACCACAGGTTTCCCCGTCGTGGGGAAGATGCGACATTACTACGGGGGAGCACATGGATGTGTGTAACATGGTAACCCCGCAACACATGGAAGGGAGATGAATTCTGTTCTTCTCCAGAACCTCCTAGCAGATAATGTGCTGGTTTGTGAATAATCAGTTTTTCTTAGGATTTTCTAGTGGTGCTATCTGGAAGTGGGTAGTGGGTTGCTTCTCCCAGACCACATGCCGCTGAATCTATCTGGCACCTTACAAAAGGCCTGTGGAAATCTTCTAGGGACGTTTGAGTTCCTCAAGTCAACGAGGACATTCACCAAGGATGAGCCCAATGCTCACTTGCTCTTCACCCTTTTCTGCTCGTCACCCAACATCACTCCGTTCTGTGACTCAAATTTCTTTTGTGACTCTTACACTCGTGCTAGATCTCCAAATTCATGTCTCCTAGTGTAGCTCCTTGACCTACTGGTGGTGCTCTTCCTCTCACCTAGCGTCATATCCTACACTATGACATGCGTACATTTGTTACATCGGGCTCCAGAACTCCCATCCATAGGATCAAGACCCAGCTGGTGTCTCGCCGGCTGCGTGTACTTTGCACAGCCGGCAAGACCTAGCTGACGATGTGGGCTTGGCCAGCAAGGGCTTGGAAGTCCAATTTGGCCAGTTTACCTTGTAAGGACCGTCCAACGTCGCCGGTGAGGTCGGCAAAAGCTGGAGGCTGGTGCAGTGGCTACTGACAATGGCTAACTTCAGCACCAGCCAACAATCCGTCTTATGTCAGTTTCAGTACAGTAAGGGGAAGAGGCCGGCTGACCCAGCCAGCTTCCTGTCCGAGGAGGCCATGAGTATTCACTCCATGGCGATCATCGACCTTCAGGAGGAGCAGATAGAGATCTGGTGTCATTAGTGCCAAAAGAGTGTTACACCCGATGGGATCATGAAGCTGCTAAATCTGTGGTTTGGCGTGCCCCAACAGTCAATGCAATTAGCTGGTGTTTTCGCATCAGTTGTGGATCAACAATCCATCCCACAGGTCACGGCTATGCAACAGCAAGCTCTTAAGCAGGAGCTCCTTGCATTTGGAAATCTGATGGAGGAGGCGTAGGACCCACCTGCACACCCAGGGATTGAGGAGGGACTTGTTATTGAGAAGCCCTTTTGCCAGTTGCAATTAGGCTCACCCTCCTTCACCACAATACACCAACACACCCCGAGGCATGTGGCGGGCTTCTCATTTGGAGGGGTTCTTCTGAAGGGAGAATTCCCCCATGATGTCCACCTGCTCCAGATCCTTTTGTTGTCCTCTCCATGTAGCTGTAAAAATGAGACGTTGAGGTACCTCCTGCTTGCTATCTTAGCGAGGCCGGCTTCAAATAATGGGAGGTATTGATCTAGGTGTGGGTAGATGCAGAGGGAGTCTGGCCATACTACATGAGCTGATTTTAGTCTAGTCACTCCCATCATGTCAAGGCAGTTGCGTGAGCAATACACAACCTGGAGATGGTCATCAACCTTGGGCCCTTCCTAGGCATGACTGGGGCCGAGACCGGGGTGGAATCTCACTGAGGCTGGGAACCAGAAGCCCCTTGAATGGAGTAGGATCACATGGGCTTGAGGTGGAAAACCCACAGCAAAAAGCCTTTCACAACACGCAGGAGAGTCCCGAAGCAGTGTTGATAGCAGGTAGGACGCCATCTTTTCCCACCTGCACCTACGTCCATGGACCGTCCATATCACTCCATCCCGGAACTCCATCAGCTGCTAGCACTTTACAATCAAGACGGTACATGTGTTTCAACATAGCCAAGTGGTTCACAGTAAGATTGTTCCCTCATGTTTGTTGCGTGTAATGGTGCATATTGAGAAGCTCAGTACATGTGTGCCTGTGTGGTGTTTGCACAGGGTATAGGGAGATGCTATTTTTTCAAGGTGTTGGGATTTTGTTCTTCGATGGTCAGTCTAGCCCCTTGTACAATCTGACCTGCTACTTGTCTCTGCTCTTGAGCTCATTTTTCTCTTGGTTCATGCCTGAACTAGTTTTTGACTGGTTGTTGAGCACTCTACTGACTCCGCTACACTGTATGCTCTTGACACTTGTGCTGATGTGCTTTGATCCTCTATTGTAGATAGCTTTTACCATGATGCTGATTCCACTCCATTTTTCCCATCTACTCCGTCCTTTCTTGCCAAAATTGCGTCAGTCACCAATGTGCTCTCATGCAAGCACAAGTGCCTACTGTATGACTGTCTATGACATGGAGCATGGACAATGTGCCCGTGCTCATCTGGACACATCCTATCCTTGGTCTTTATGCAAATTCCTTTAGGAAGCTGCCCAAGACCACTTGCAACCAATTGCACGGTAATTTGCATTGTTACACATACCCCGAGTCATTCTCCCATGCCCAGTGCCTGTCGGAGCCAGTCTGCTCTGAATTTCTCGGTTGTCCTACTCGAGTCCAGGTCTGATGGTTGTCAATAAGTCCCCACTCTGACAAAAGACTACACCTGGATGCGACAGGTCTACAACTTCTGCCAAAAGAATGATGGCACCCTGGTAGTTTTCCTATGGCCGGTCATAGATGAGCGTCATTCACGTCATATCCTCGACACACTCTGGGCGGACCATGGTGGAGGGTTCCTTGGTGAGAAAGATGCATAACATGTAGAGCATGTTTTAATCTACAAGCCCTCTACCTTTCCACATCCCATGAGAATGGCGTCTCAAAGTGCTAGAACCACACTATGGAGGATGTGGTTTTCCAAACTCCAAAACGCATATGGAGGCAATATGCGATGAGTATGGTCTTCCAAATTCCTTCATGTTTTTGGGCTCCTTATACATGACCTGGGTGAGAAACCACCTCTTTCACAGTCCTCTTTTGGACCATGTCACATTGTACAAGCTCCGGTTTGGCAACTATGTGGACCTTCGTTTGGCGCATGTCTGGGGTTCCCTAGCCCATCTGTGCTTCATTGAGGACCAACATAGCCCCAATGTCTCTCTATTGGGCCGCATGTATACCTTTCTTGGCATTGCCCCACACTCAAAGGCCTAGTACTTGTGGGATTGTCGTCGTCATCGAATTTTCAAGTTTCAAGATGCTCTCTTCTTTCATGCTCTCAATTACAGAGACCTCTACTGCTCTAGCCACATACCATGCTCCAATATGTGCGGAATCCCGATTGATGGGAGAATCTAGACTGGTGAATATTCCTGTCCAGGCTTCCTTACCCGTCGATCATACACTGTGCGATGATGATCCTGCCATTTTCATAGTAGGACCATTTTCCTCGCCAGTCCCAATAGTCACACCAACAGTTTCTCCTATAGTGGATCTCGCCGCTTCCCTTGTGCCCATGCCTGTCTCTAATCCTACAGCTTCCACTACCATTATGCCTGCTCTTCTTCCTGTAGATTATCCTGTTCATGCATTTTTTAACTCTCCTTAGTCTGTGCTTGTGATCCCAGCTCCTTGCCTGTCTATGACATTGCAGCCACAGGGCCTATGTCACCTCCAGTGTTTTTGTTGGCGCCTAGATTGCATCCGGTCTTGAGATTGCAAGAACCTTGTGCACTTGTGAGCTAGATGCTTGTCTCGGACCGCTTCCCTCTAGGAATAAGTGACTGGTTGTCTTCGTGCCTAGATGCACCATGTACATCATTCAGAGTGGTGATCCTGGCATGAAGGTTCTCGGCCTTAGTGCCCAGGTGGCCAATACACACCCACCAAGTCACCATCCACCTTCTTATACTTCACATTCACACAGAACTGTTGTATCTAATCTGACGTACGAGACACTTGTCAAGAGCCTCAACCAGTCACACAGATGCATGAGTTATCTCTTGCCAATTCCAACAGTATGCTGCATTAATGAAAAGGTGCAATACAGACAAAACAAGAAAAAAAACACTAGCCTAAAGCATAGGAATACAAAGAACTTGAAGGAAAATTGACCAGGCAGCTGTCCATGACCTCTCTGTCTCGCTCTCACTCGTCACAGAATCGCCGGATGCCATTCACTGACTCCAGGCAACGAGCCACTCAGGCTGGCAGAGGCCCAACGCCTTTGCTGCGATGCACGGATGGGATCATCAGAATCTTTGGCTTGTTTGTTGATCTTCCTTGAACTCTTTAGAGGAGTGCCTCCGCTCAAAATCTAAGCCCGTCAACGGCCACAATTAAGGGATCACTGCCGGTTGACCACTGGTCACCGCCTCACTGGCCGATGCTCTCTTTCTCGTTGCTTGGCTGTGTTCCACATCAGCCGCTGTACCGAGAGGAGCTCTCATTTGCACTCTTGTCCGGTCCTGCCAGGACCACCTCCGCTGATTTCGCAAATCTTGCCAGGATAAGTGCAGCTCGTCAGTATGTCCATATTAGAACTTTAGACATAGCAGGCCGCGTCGGGCGCTGAAGTACGGTCCGCAGGGAGATTGTGCTGAGTGTGACCAATCCCGCCGTTGGATAGGGCAGGTAAGCAGGGAGGGTAGGAGAGATAGTGGCAACTTCTCTTCCCCACCTCATGCTTTTCCTTTCCGTGCCAAGACACAATGTAGGAGACATTCGGAAACTGCAAGTTTTGCCACAAACTAGGCCATTTTGGCACAAGTTTGAGCACATACTATGATATAAAGCCAACATAATGCATTGTTACAATGTTCAATTGACAGCCAAGGGATTCTCATAGCTTTGGGGTGTCGACTTCACCAAAACATATGCAATGGATGGCTGTATCACCATAGCACATGCTTTGTTGTAACTCAAAGCGACCGAAAGTTGTACCGAGTGGATTTGAGCAATGCATTCCTCTGTGTGAGTAATCATTACACATAGCTTGAGATTGACAACAATAACTCTTTTTTGTACCGAGTTTTAAACAAAACAGTCATTTTGAGGTTGTTTAGGGCAAAGTGGCCGGCCATGGTACGCAGCCTGAATGACACCCTCAGTAGCTGTGTATGCTGAGTGCTTGGCATGTGACATCTCTCTCTGGACATTGAATCTTATGAATCTCATGAGACTATGATCGTCTCCCCTATCCAGATCTTTGTTGTTCTTGGGCATGCCTTGCACACAAATACATCTGTTGACTCGGATAGGATTGTCACGCCATCAAGAAAAATGCCAGAAAGATTCCAAGAAAACTCTCAACCCTTGGGATTGATGCCCTTCAATTTTGGCTTTGGCCCCAGTGCTTGAGGTCCGCGAGCGAGAATTTTGCATCAAGGCATTACAAGGAAACGCATTGTCCAACCCTACAAGTTTTCAGGTGTATAGAGTTTGAGTTAAACTTCTTGTTCAACAGTTCCATTGACTTGCACCTTTGGGCTTCCCATCGGAAACGAATTTCTTTTGGACCAAGTTGACGTCATTTGGCGGAGGTGGATTGACCGGTGGAGAAGATTCTTCTTGACACCTTGACCATGCCTAGGTGGTGCCGGCCAGGGGAAGGGGGACGCATCACCGAGGTCCACCATACCACCAGGGATAAGTTTTCAAACACATTCAGTGAGAAACATTCAAGGGTGGAGATGGAGCCCTGAGGGGATCAGCATTGCTTGGGGAGGCGAGTAATCTCAGGCCCAATTTCTCTCTCACGAATTGAGAGTTGGGGATGGTTTGGGTTTTTGGGCGTCACGAAGGTTGATTCTCAGGGTCATTTGGCAATGACTCCTGATCGGGTGGCAGGACAGGTAGACAAGTAGCAGGTGAAGAAGTACAGGCCGGATTTGGCGGTGCGACTTGGATAGTCATTTCAATCGCTAACACAGGGGACCATGGGCAGGGGCGAGGTTGAGTTAGTCGACCCAAAATCGTGCACTCGTAGATCAGTGCACAATTTTGGGCCGGAAGTCCGACTTCGGGGGGCGAAATCGGACTTCGCCCGGCTCTGCGACGTCGCAGGCGGAGCTTCGCCAGCGAAGTCGTCAAACAGTCACAAACCCCTTGAGCGAGGGGTTTGTGACTGTTAGAGGGGGGTTTGCGGGTAGGTTTGGATGGGGGGTCCGAGACTCCCCCTGCGATGGAAGGGAATTTGCTGGGCCCCGCTACCGCTGGGCCCAGCAGATGCCCGCGCAAAAATAAAACCCTAAACCCCCGAATGTAATTCGGGGATGGGTTTGTTCGACGTTTGGGCTTCAAAATAGTGGTTGAACGCTGATTTGCGTGGTGGGAAAAAACTGAAAAGGGCGTTTTCGCTCGATCGCGATGGAGCGTCGACCACCGTTCTGACATCGGCGAAGCCGATGTCAGAACGATCGGACTTCGCCCTCGATTTTGGCGAAAAAGGGGTCGTCGCTGAAATCGAGGGCGAAGTCGGAAAGAAACTTCCGACGCGGCTTTTTTGGCCGATGCACTCGAACTCGAGTGCATGAATTTAGGTCGATTAACCCTAAATGGCAGGGGCAGTCGTGCCAGGCCATTGCACAATGATTGGCAGCCATATGTCTGGCCTTGATACGGTGTACTTCAGTTAGTGTAGAATGGGAAATAGGGGAGCATAGAGATGTGACAGCTATTGCTTAGCGCAATGGTATCACTTGAATAACATCCATGCTTAATGTGCTATCTTGAGTGGTGATGAAGCATGGCCAACATGATCCAAATTTGTTTGCAAACTAGATGTGCCTACTTGTGCATCCTAGAGGACAGGTCTCCTTTACCCTTTCCAATGTTTTCTACTTTTCCTTGGAAGACAAGGAGGATAGATAAGTCTCCCCTGATCAGTATGGATTATCTTACGTACAATTTCTTGGGTCATGGTGGCAGTTAATTCCACTTGTGATGAAAAGCATTTGTTTAGAAACAAATGATGTAGCAAGAGGAAGAGAGCCAATCTTCCTTATCCTTTGAGGGGAACTTGTAAAGAATAGATAACCCTTAGGATGTGTGCTCCCATTACGGCACAGAGAGATGGACTTGGTCTAGAAATCAGGCAACATTTTTCCAAAAACCGACATGTCCAGGGCTAGTGGATAACTTAGAACCGTTGCACAAAGGCTAAACAGTGCTGCAAAATCCCCACAGTGGTCGTCCACACAACAGGCCGCAACAGTCACTATGGCCTCAATGTCAAGGCAAACCGGCACCTCCTCACCTTCTCCTCCGCTGCCTATACCATGGCCTGATCCGAGCATGTTGCTAGATGGCCTTGAGAATGCAATTCATGACGTCTAGAAGCCAAACTAGGAAGATAGTAAGATATTAGAGAAATGGAGAAAGGGAGAAAGGAAGAAAGGAAATGTATTCACACGGCTAGACACCATGGAATACAGTGAAATATGTAGTTAGAGCAAGACCGAGTGACGCAGATGCATGGTCAGAACTAGCATGAAAATGCTCATATACTATACCCTAGCATGTTGTTGAGATACTTGACAACATGCATTCTCGCAGTATCTATCTTGGCTAAAGCCCAAACATTGAACCAAATTACAAGTCGATAGCAGAACAGCATGCAATTCTTTTGCCTCGTACTAGTTTATTTCAGGTGCATGGAAAACCTTTCTGTTCCATGTCACAAGTGAATACTCACTACGAGATGAAACAACACACATGTGAGGCAAAGTAGACACACCAGCACAACAGATCATGCATCGTGTTTAGATGATAATGAGAAACCGGAATTGCTTTGTGTTTTGCTAAACGTGGCCACAATCCCACTTAAATGAACCTAGCACTTTCTTGCCTAGTATACCTGAGCAGAACCACTTTGCACTCTGAATGTTACATAACATTCAGGGCAAGGTCTTACCATGATTCTTCTCCTACCCCTAGTTGTTGGAATGGTAAGTGTATTTTTTTTCTTCTTCTTCTACAAGTAGATTGTGTCAACCTATCTAATAAAAGAAAATCTATGTGAAAACTTGTTATATGATGTAAGATTTAACATGGAACACATAGTTCATAGCATAGGGTTAACATTCATCTCTTAATCCAAAGGATTTTCTTGGAAAATGTTCACATGATCAAGACGGTATGTACTCTATTCTAACAATTCTGGCTACCCAAACATCATCCCAAGAAGATCAAATGGCTGAATTTTGGGCCTAAATATGTCCAAAGTTATTTTTGCCTAGGTTTGTGGACATTAAGATATTCTTGTGGGACTCCTTCACTTGTCTGTTGGCTCGTCCAACTCATGTATGGACTTTTCATGCAACTAAAGACTATAGGATGAATTTCACATTCCAATTTTTTTAATAGTTCGTTCATTCAACTGATTTCTTCTTGAAAAAAAGCTCCATCAGCCATAACCTGAGGAAGATCCATGACAAGGAAGAGCTATCGTGCAAGTTTACATCCCTAACTTTCATCAACTTTATTGCTAAGCTTTGGGGGATGTGCGACATATAATGATTGATGGATAAACTTAAAACAATTAAACAATGAGTTCATGCCAACATAGTGGTCTCTTTGACAGGTATCTATAGTGTTTGGATCTCGTCATTACAATGCAACCAGTATTTTATAGTGAATCAGCATTTTCTTATCGTATGTGATCATTCCCTCCCTTATCATGCTGACGTCTATGTTGTCTAATGTCTTGAACATATTTGAATGTTTGCAATGGAACTTCAAAGTTTTGATGATCTAGAATAGATTTACATTGTACTTTGATTTAATCGAACATCCCTTTGAAACAAGATTTCCTTCATCATGAAAGACAATGACATTATATGTCACTGCCTCTTTCTGAGGTCTCTACGAGATTTAAATTCGCCTATTGTGTTTGTAAAAGTCGTTGTGAGCCCAACATCTGAGTGCCTTGGAAAATGGAGGACACCTAAAAAATCCTATTTTATAGCTAAATACTTCATGCACATAATGAGCACAGAAAAAGGCTCATCTACTCAAATCCTTCATGAAAAAAAAAACGCACACAACCTCTTAACAACACAGTACATCCCAAATAATTCAACAGATGTTGTGTCATTGTTGCAGGATATTTAGTGTCAATATATTCCCTCTACCTGAGCCATCTGTATCAAACACATGTATTGAGATCAATTATGATGCTTCAAGCCAAGGCTTAAGCAACTTGTGTGTGTAGGTGTGTGTGTGTGTGTGTGTGTGTGTGTGTGTGTGTGTGTGTGTGTGTGTGTGTGTGTGTGTGTGTGTGTGTGTGTGTGTGTGTGTGTGTGTGTGTGTGTGTGTGTGCGTGTGTGTGTGTGTGTGTGTGTGTGTGTGT
>SZWC01006338.1:114021-139480 GCA_023375785.1 Penium margaritaceum | reverse complement strand
GGGGTCTCGGTAGTGCTTGATTCTGCTGACATGGAACACCGGATAAACTTGCATAATGTTGGGGAGTTTTAGTCGCGCAACCACAGGGGTTTGCATGCGCTCGATCTCAAACGGTCCCAACCACCGAGGTTTAAGTTTTGAACAGTTGGATCCTCGGAGCTTGATGTTTGCCGAGCTGAGGAGAACTCGATCGCCAGCGGCGAAGACGTCTTCTCTCTGATGGCGGTCAGCTGCTGGCTTCATCGATGCTTGTGTTTTTGCAAGAGTATGCCATGTTTCCTCCCAAACGGTGGTGAAGTCTCGTCGTTCGACATCGACTACTGGAATGTTTCTACGACTCTGTAGTCCGGCTGGTGTGGCGAGAAGTTTGCCATACAACACTTCACATGGAGTTTTTCTCCTGTTACGATAGAGACTACCAAATTATATGCGGTTTTGGCGGTCGAGAGTTTTTGTGCCCAATCCGTCCCATGAGGTTCACACTATGCTCGGATAAGTTGTTTGAGCATCTGATCTGTCCACTCGGTTTGATCGTCAGTTTGAGGATGAAACACCGTTGAAAGTTGGATCCTGATTCAGTAGCCAGTCATTAGTTCGCGCCAAAAACGGGTGGTGAATGGACCGTCTCTGTCGCTCGTGATGATTCTCGGTACGCCGTGTAGCCGCATGATGTTGTTTAGGAACAGCCATGATGTTCATTCGGTGGTGACGGTGGTTTTTGTCGGGATAAAGTGAGACATTTTAGAAAACTTATCAACGATTACGAGGATGGCGTCATATCCCTCGGGCTTGACTGGTAATTCAGTGACGAAGTCCAAGGAGATGTCTTCCCATGGTTCCGTCGGAACGAGGAGTGGCCGCAAAAGTCCGGGTGGCCTCGTGCGATGAGATTTTTTTCGTTGACATGTGTTGCAGGTTCTGCAGAAGTTGGCCACATCGGATTGCATCTTGTCCCACCTCTATTTTTTCGCCAACTTCTTCAGCGTCTTGTCGTCTCCGAAGTGTCCACCTGGACCGGTGTCATGGCACTCTTCGAGTAGCATATGGCGAAGCTTGTCGTTTGGAGGAACGATTACTTAGCGAGTGAAGCGACGTTGCCAGTAGGGTACTTCGAACCAAAATTTGGGTTTATCATATCCGCCGTGCTGGACATAGCCTCTCACCAAGAATCGCTCAAGATAGGGGTATGGTTGTAGTTGTAGAATTGTCACGTTGGTCATTAAATATGGTCGGCGGCAGAGTGCATCCGCTGGATTGGCTTTCCCTGGTCGGTACTTCATTTTGTAGTCAAACCCGGACTCAAGGAACTCCATCCATCGGGTTTGGCTTTGGCTGAGATTCGGCTACATCTTCAAACATTTCAGCGCATGGTGGTCGGTGCGCACAACACATCGGCAACACTCCAGGTATCATTGCGACGTCTTGAATGCATGCACAACCGCCATCATCTCTTTTTTGTGAACCGCGTAGTTGAGTTCCGGTCCTCGCAGCTTTTGAGACATGTAGGCAACCGGTTGTTCGCCGTGGCCATGATCTTGCAGAAAAATTGTTCCAATATCTTGGTCTGATGCATCCGTAGCCATGATGTAGTCAGCCGTTGGATCGGCTGATCGTAGGATTGGCATCGAGGTCAGAGCGTTCCGCAAAGCAGTGAACGCTTCTTGTTCGTTGTCTCCCCACCGCCACTCATTTTCTTTTTGAGTGAGGTTGGAAACAGGCGCTGACACTCGCGCGTAGTCCCTCACGAATCCGAGAAAAACTTGAATTTTATCGAACTTTGGTTGGCGTCGGCCAATTAGTGACTGCTGCCACATTTCTTTGGATCCAAGGTGATCAGTCCACCGTTGATAACGTGACTCAAAAACTCGATCAAACGACGTCCAAGGTCGCATTTCGAGAGTTTTCTCTATTTGTAAAACTTCAAGAACTTTTCGGAGATATCCATCGTGCTCCTCCAGGGTGCGGCTATACATCAGAATGTCGTCGAGGTATACCATGACAAAATCATCAAGGTACGGACCGGAAATGTTATTCATTGCCACCATGAACGTTGCCAGGGCGTTTTTGAGTCCAAACGGCATAACTGTGAACTCAAAGTGCCCGTAAAGAGTTGCGCCTCTTGCTCTTGCCCTTTGCCCTTCCCCAACTCATTTTCTGTGACTTCATCCCCCTTTTGGCCTGGTGCTTACTCCGAAAACTTCAAGCAATGTGCCCGACTTTTCCGCACTTGTAGCAAGTCTGGGTATCTCTCTAGTTGACGGCGTCTACTTCCATCGGAGTCGAGGATTCTGTTGACTGGTTTTCTCCATTTCCATGATAATTGTGGTTAGGAGGATGCCAACCATAGGATTCTTTGATCCGAGTGTTGTAGTTGGCCCTGTTGATCCTTTTTGCCGTTGCGATCATCCGTGGCAAGTCAACATCGATGTTGAAAATGGATATCACTCGCTGAATGTCTCACTTGAGGCCGTTGTTGTAGTGAACATAGTTTTCGTCGAGGGCGATGTCTGCTCCGGTGATGATCCTGCGGAATCTCCGCGAATACTCCGCTACACTGGACTGCTGACGCAGACGTTGGATTTTGTACCGTGCGTCATAACTTTGGCTCAGTCATCCAAAGCGTGCAAGCATTGCGTGCGAGAATTCATTCTTGTCAGTTGGTGGCGTCAGTGCGTCTTGCCATTGTGAATTGATCTGCTCCAAGGGTAGAACGCATGCGGTTGGTGATGTGAGACGGACCCCGTGAGCTGTCGATGATGCTCCACCGGTCTCCTGCTATAGTTCGATGGTCTTTAGGTCAGACCACCAACATAACGCAGGGCCACGCGAAAGCGCGGCCGCGAGGTCAATTTCATTTTGATCGTCGTTGACCCCAGCAGTGGTGAAGTACACCTCCAAACTTGTCAGCCACATTTGAACAGTAGGTCCTTTTGAGTTTGCAGGATCGAACGGTTCTAGTGGAGCCGGACGAATTTTGGGTTTGCCCGAGAGTTGGTAATTTCTCTCGATGAGTACTGCTTCACGCTCGCTTGCGTTGCGAAGGGCCTCCATCGCAATATTGAGTTGTTGGAGCAGGTGGTTGTTGTTTCCCTAGAGTGCGGAGATCCTATTTGTATGCTCCTCGTTGATCTGCTCCTGTCGTCCAATGCCACCTATCGTCCCTGCTATCGTTGTTGAGGCAATTGGTAGGGACGGCTGGTTCATCGCCGTCGGGTCCGTGACCGGATTGGTCGCCAAAGCCGTAGGGTTAGTTCCAACTGCTGCAAAGCCTGTTAGGCCAGCGTTCGCTATCACTTGAGCATTCGCTGTCGCTTCAGGGTTCGCGTGCATCGGCACATTCTGCTCCTCCATCGCCGAACTCATCGCCAAAGAACCACTGTTGGTCTCCGGTTTGCGCTCGCTTGCCTCACGCTCTAGTCGGGAAGTGTGCAAAGTCTTGACGTGCAAGATGCGCTGAAGACTTGTGCAAGGTAGTCCTCCGTATGGGTCATGTAGTCAGATACCTCTCTAGCACCGCTACGCTCGAATACCATGTGTTATGCCAAACGGAGCGTAGATGGTGAAGGGGTAGAAGTTGCGAGGCCAAATGCGACTTAGAATTTGGGATACTTGAGCAATTTACAATTAGCGGTAAGTTTACTTCAATGACAAGTGTCATAATGGTCGAACATACATATACAAGTGACGAGGTACGAATGAAGCATAGTGGGGGTCGTTGGGTCGAATGTCGAGCGACGTGTACGAAGTTGCGTTGTGCGTGGTCGGATTTGAGAAGGTCTACAGAGAAGTCCGGGGTCTTCGAGAATCGACGGTGAAGATGCAGGACGCATCTTTATGAATCCAGATTTGTCGAAAGTCATTGAGAACTTGAACGAAAGATTGTGACACTTCTGATCGTAGGTTTGCAAGAGTGTTCGAAGCTGTCAAAAGGTTCGGAAATATCGACTTGGGGCGGGGCAATTGGCCACTTTGTCCTCGGCCGTCGGAGTGAACATCGCGGTACTCGCGACGCAATGGGCTGTTTGTGTAATAATAGAAATTCCCACTCTAGGAGATTAGGGACTTGTGTATGTCTGGTACATAACATTAAGCAATGAATATACTTTGATGACAATTGTCGAATGCATCAAGCATATGTATACAATGACGAGAATCAGAATGAAGCATGTATTGGGTCCTGGGCGCTCAAGCCGAGCGTTGGGTGCGAGGTCGTGCACTGAGTGCTTGCTTCGAGAAGCTCCGCCGAGAAGTCGGAGGCTTTGAGAATGCCAAGGCTCAGTTTAATAAAGGTCCTGCACCGTCAAGAAGTCAAACGAACAATATCAAAACATCAACATTCTTTGCAATACTTCGATGGACCATTTTGGAAAGTGGTCCAAGTTCTCAGCATCCTTCAGAAGAGAACAAAGCAGGTCGGAGCAGATGGCCAAAATGCCCTCGGCCGGTAGACTAAACATGCCCTCTTGAGTTTGACACACACTGTGCCACGAATGCGATGACAGAAAAAACTACTCGCAAAGTTTAGGGACTCGTGTACATTAGAGACAAAGCATTTCCCCACCTTTCCATCGCGATGTCCCGATGCGTTAGCAGACGTAGGCCGGTGACGAAAATAATAGTTGTCAGTCGGGTGGTCAGCGTCGTGGAGGTTATTGTAGGGCTTCTTGCTATTGTGCAAGGTGTCTTAGCCGTGCCACTTGACAAGATACTTGGCTTTTTCTTCCATAGCATCGATGTCCGAGGATGTCATTAATTACGTACTCAGTATCCCTTTTACATGAAGAGGAGGTAGGGGTACGATGCCTCTACCGGGGAAGTTTTTTCGAGGGTCCTTGTAGTCCTTGACCTTGCTCATGTGGAAAATGGGATGAATCGTCATGTTGTCAAGTAGGCAAAGTCAAGTGACGACAAGGGTTTGTATTCAATCGATCTCAAATGGTCCCAGCCAACGGGGTTTGAACTTTGGAGTTCAAACCCTCCTTGTCCTCAGAGTTCGATGTTCACCAAGCTCAGGTGGACACGATCGCCAACACTCAATATGTCATCACTTCGATGTTCGTTGGCCGCTCGCTTCATAGATACTTGTGTCTTGGCAAGCATCTATTGTGCTGTCCTTCCAAATGCTTGAGAAGTATTCATGGTGGATATGTACCGCTAGAATGTTGCTCTCACTTTGTAATCCAATCAATGTGGTTGGAAACTTGCTATAGACCATTTCTAAGAGAATTTTACTTGTTGCGGTGGGAATTGTGGAGTTGTATGCAAGTCCAATGGGTTGTTGTTTGACTGCCCAATCAGTGCTGTGCGGTTCGCATAATATGCGAAGAAGTTGCTTGAGCGTCAAGTTGGTCCGTTCTGTTTACCCATCGGTTTGAGGATCAAACGCCAGTGATACCTGGATCTGAATGCCATGATATGTTATCAGTTTGCACCAAAAATGGCTAGTGAAGCATCCGTCTCTATTGTTGATGATAGTACGTGATATTCCGTGCAACCTTACGAACTGGTTTAGGACCAGCCACGATATTCCTTCTACGATGACGGTGGTCTTTGTCGGAATGAAGTGCGACATTTTGCAAAATATTTCCACCACAACGAGGATGGCATCATAACCTTCAAGAGTGGCAGGCAATACCTTCATAAAATCCATGTTGCTATCAACCCACGGTTCTGTCTGAATAGGTAGTAATTGGAGTACATTGGGTGGCTTTGTGCAACGAGACTTTTCTATCTGACGATTGTTGCATGATTTGCAGAACGTTGACACGCCTTACTACAACTTGTCCCACCAGTAGTGATACGCTTGATTCTTGAGCATCTTGTCCTCCCCAAAGTGTCCACCTAGACCGGTGCCATAGCATTCCTCCAATGGCATTCTCCATAACCTCTTGTTCAGCCAAATTACGACCTGTCGAGTGAATCGTCGTCGCCAATATGGGTCATTGAACCAAAACCTACTTCTTTTTTACCCTCTGAACTCCTCATAACCTCTCGCAAACAGCCTCACAAGGATGGATCCACAAGTATGGATCTCGTTCGACAAACAAAACATTGATCTTGGCCATCAGATTTGGTCGCCGACGTAGAGCATCAGGCGGATTAGCTTTTCTGGGTTGGTACTCGAAGTTGGACTCGAGGAACTCCATCCATCAAGTTTGTCGACGACTAAGATTTGACTGAGTCTTGAGATATCTCATGGTGTGATGGTTGGTGGGGACGATTCATTGTCAACATTCCATGTAGAACCGCCATGTCTTGAACACGTGCATTACTACAAGCATTTCTTTCTTGTACACAGCATAGTTGATTTTTGATATACGTAGTTTTCTCAACATATACGTGATCTACCAATCATTAGCTTGGCGCCAAGGTCAAAGCCTTCCTCAAAGAGTTGAACGCTCCTTGTTCACTGTCCTCTCAATTCTACTTGGTGATTTTTTTAGTGAGATCGGAGATAGCGTTGACACTTTAGCATAGTCCTTTACAAACCAACGGTAATAGCTACGAAAGCCCAAAAGTACTTTGATTTCTTGAACATTTCTAGGTGTCGTCCAATCAAGGACTGCCTCCACATTTTTTGGGTCCATGGTGATCCGTCCGCTGCTGATGATGTGGCCCAGAAACTCGATTGAATGATGACCTAAGTCACATTTTGAGATTTTATAAAAACAATTATTACTTTGTAAAACTTTGAGAATTTTTTCAAAATATCCAGTGTGCTTCTACGGGATGTGATTGCACACCAGGATGTCATCGAGTTACACGAAAACAAACTCATCAATGAACATTATTAAAGATAATGTTCATTGATTCCGTCAATGTTGTGGGGGCGTTTGTGAGTCCGAAACTGCATTATCTTGAACTCAAAGTGCCCATTTCTAGTACAAAATGTTTTCTTCTTGATGTCCTTATCAGATACGTGGAGCTGATGATACTTGATGTATAGGTCGATTTTGCTCAAGATTGAAGCTCGACAAAGTTGGACAAAAAGTTCATCTGCTCATGTAAGTGAGTAGTGGTTCTTGATGGTGATGTCGTTTAATGTTCGGTAGTCCGCGCATGTCCCCATCTCTCTGGTTTTTTCTCTTACAAAAAGTACAGGTGTCATGAGGGGTTGCGTGGAAGGTTTGATAAATCCCTGACCAAGCATCCCGCCCACCTATTTCTAGAGTTTGGTCACCTCATGATCGCTCATCGGATAGGTCCCCTTCACTGCGGTCTGCTGCCTTACTGGAGGTCCATCTCATGATTGATGTTCTGCTAAGGAGGTAGCTCTTGAAGTAATTCATATGGAAAAACCCCTTCTGACCTCCTCGATGAGTGTTGTAAAACCTACCGGTACGACTACAAAGTAATCAGGTACTGAGGCCGATGTGATTGCCTCGGCAATTGCAATTTTTCCTTCATCCATTGTTTCCACGTGGACTAGCCACACTTGAGCTCCAAGTTCCAGATATCTATTAGCCACATTCAAAGATATCGGTTGGCACTTTGTGGCTGCTGTACCTTCCAGTGTTGCTTCCAGTTCTATTACTTCTTGTAGCCGTCGTTGTGTCGTAGGGCGCTCGACAAGATGCAAATGTCCCTTTCTACCATTATGTCGACACAGACTGAACCGTTACTCCACTCCACATGCTAATTGTGTCTGTACATGAATCATCGACAGAGGATGATTTTTTGGTCTCTTATTGGGTGTAGCGTGTTAGTGCCTTGCCGACCGGTCAAAGGAGGCATGTGGCTTGAGCGGGGTCATCTGGGACTGTGAGAGGTTGGACGGGATGGCTTGAGGGTCGGAGACCCTCAAGCATTGCGGTTTTGGCCTGGTCAACCAAGGATTCCGTCGTATCCATTACACTGATATCAGAGCTCAAGGGCTCAAATCCCAAGTGGGGATTACCGAAGATGCCGAGGCGCCTCTCACTCCTAGTGGGGGGAGTGTCGCGTGGTAGTGCCACGCCAATGGGTCGAAGGAGCCACGTGCCTCGAGCGGGATCATTTGGGACTGTGGGCAATTGGATGGGATGGCTTGAGGGTTGGAGACCCTCAAACACCGTGGTTTCTGCCTAGTTGGCCAAGGATTCAGTCGAAACTGTCACATTAGGCATGTTATCCAGATCATCATGTCGTGCAAATCTCTGGTTTGCATTTGGAGAGGTTTACAAAGTCGACGGATCTACACTCGTCTGACGACGTTTTTTCCTTCAAACACTCCTGGTTTGATCTCAAAAGCCAAGTTTTGAACCATGCCATTGATGAGGGAAACATTAGGAGCTCCTCCATCTTGTGGTGCCGGTACTGTTCTGTAACTTTCACAACCCCTCGGTTGTACTTGTTGTAGTATCACCGGTTCGTCATCCTCATAACCCTTTCCAAACTTAACGATCTTATGAAAATTTGTCTTTGGGGATGCGAGCTGCTCAGATGGGCGATCATTCGGAGCAAAATTTTCTTCTTAGACATGTGCCTTGCCCCTGTCCTTTGCCGTTTCCGGACTCATTTTCCCCCATGACTTTGTCCCTATTTCCTATTCTTCTTATGCCATTTTTGACAGTCACGCGAGATAGGACCCACCTTCTTGCAAATCCAGAAGAGTCGTTGATCGCGTTGACCAATTACATCAATCTCCATCGGAGACGAGGTTTCCACTGACCGTGGCTTTCCTTTGTCACGGTAAAAAGTGTGGCATTGGGATCGCCAGCCGTTGGATTATTGCATCTGAGTATTGTAGTCAGCGTTGTCGATGTGATCGGCTGCTGCGATCATTCGCAAAAGGTTGTACTGGATGCCAAAAATTGTAATTGCTTGCCGGATGTCTGAGTTACGGCTGTTTTTATGTTAGAAAAACAGTTTATTGGGGGCAAGGTTCCTACTGGTGATGGTTTAAGGAAAATATTTGGTATACTCGGCCATGCTAGACTGCTGACGCAGGTGCGAAAGCCTGTATCATTTGTCAGACGTCTTGTTCAGCTTCCTAAGGTGAGTGAGGGTAGTACATGTGAATTCATTTCACATTTATCATGGCGTGTGAGAGCCATGCCACATTTGATTTATCAGCTAGAGATGTGGTCAACAATGTGAGAGTGGTCACGTGAACTGTTGATTTGACTCCATTGGTCACCTGTTGCCGTTGGATGGTCTTTAGATCACTAACTTGAAGCCTTTCTACACAGAAACGAGGCCGTGAGGTCATTTTCATTTTTGTCATTATTGATCCCACTAGCAGTGAAATACAACTCCACACTCGTTAGCCACATCCTGATGGTCAGTCCCTTGAAGTCCATGGAACCAAACGGCATGGGAAGTGTTAGTCGAATCTGGGGTTCACTCGAGAGTTTTAGATTTTTCTTGGTGAGCATTGCTCCATGCGTATGGGTAATCCGAAGCTCCTCCATAGCCATGTTGAGTTGCTAGAGAAGATGAGTATACAGGCTCTCAATTCACAATTATTTCTGGTACAAGTATTCATTAATGCGCGCTTGTCGGCTGGTGCCTTCCATGGTGCTAGGTGTCGACCCAACGAGCAGCGGCTGAGGCGAAGGGTTCGCAAAGCCTGAGGGGTTTGTCACCAGGTTGGCTGCCGGGTTCGTTGGAGTCATGCCATTCACCACAAAAGCTGCTACTACAATCTGGTTCATCTAGAGAGCATCGTTGTTTGGGTGTTGCTCCTCTATCACCGGAGTATCTGCCAGTGACTGCTGCACGTCGCCGGTTGCTCTTTCTCCATTCACCATTGACATCACAAATTCTGTGATCTTTTTAATGGTGGAGATGCACTGAATACTCGTGCAAGGTAGTCTATGTGTCGGTTGCCCCTCTCGCACTGTTGCACTCTGATTCTAAGTAACACGTCAAATGAAACGTAGGTGGTTCACAGGGATGAGGTGCAGCACAAACGACGATTCAAGGAACGGGGACACATGGATATCTTGAACTAAGTAGTGAGTGTACTTTAATGACAAGTTTCGAGTCCGTCAAGGACATGTTTACAATGAAAAGAATTAGAATGAGGCATATGTTGGGTCATCGGCGCTCGAGCCGAGGGACGCGTGCGAGGTCGCATCGTGAGTGGCTGCTTCGAGAAGCTCCACCGAGAAGTCGGGGGACTTCTAGAATACTAATACATGATTTTGAAAAGATCCAGTGCTGTCAAAAAGTTGACCAAATAATATCGGAACATGGATACGGTTCATGATACTTCTGTCAACCATTTTAGAAAGTGGTCCAAGTTGTCAGAACCTTCTAGAATGGACACTACAGGTGGGGGCACCTGGCCAAAACACCATTGGCCGGTCGGTGCCCAAATCCTGAGGGTGAAGCGCAGTGGGCCATGAGTGCAATGAAGGAAGTGCCCACTCACAGACTATACGAACTCGTGTATGTTCGGGACGCAACAATCGCAAGTAGAAGGTGTTCAGCTGAAAACTATTTGAGAATTAGAACAATTGCATAATCTGTAAGAAGTAGTGAGTGTACTTCAATGATACATTTGGGGATCGTTGAGTATATATACGATAGAAGAAAACTGATGAGATATGCCTGGGGTTGTGGACGCTTGAGTTGAGTGACGTGTGTGACGCTACGTAGTTTTTGTGATGTAAGCCATCCCAGTCTGTTTTTACAGCAAACTGTGACCATTCGGCCATATCCACGCTTGTACAGATCCCTGGTTTGGACCAGGCTGACACAAGAGCACCATTGCATGTTGGGCCACTCAAAAGCAGTTGTGGAACAGCTGTCACAATGTCCTGAGAGCTTGCTAAGATGCTCTGTAGTATTTTGGCAATCCATAGAGCTTTGTCGGTGGACGGGCTTTTGAGCCCAATTCAAATGTCTTGTATTCCACCTTCAACGGGTCATGGGCTTCTGCCCATGACCTGTTGGAAGTGTTCCGCCTGGCTTAAACCTCTACATCGGTAGGTTCAGATGGTTCTGCATTAAAAAGCCTGTGTGTAGAGTTACGATCAAAACAATGATTTTGGGCTGGGTTTAGGAAAACAACACAATACTTCATGGATTGCCTATTGTACACCGCCAAAGGTGTTCATGTTGTGTGCTTTTCAGTTGTGAATTTTCTCTACATGAAAAAGCTATTGAAGCTTATGAGACTATTTGTACCATTGGGAAAGTGTTAGGAAGCTTCCTAGCCTTTCTACCGCTGACATAGCAACACTGTCCAATTAGCTTATGCACTAGCATGTGAGCAGGTGTAAGGAACAACAAGGGCTGGACTAGGAGGACACGTAGATTATAATAAGCTTCAGCAGCTTACCATGTTGTGAGAAATGACAATTGATGCGCACATAGATTATGATAGCATAAACTCCTGCTGTGGAACACGGCAGTTCACAAATACGTCTGTGTCAGTTTCTCCTAAGACTGGCCCAAAATCACAGGTTTGTCTATAACTCTATGAAAGATCATTTGAATGCAGAACACGAATGCAAACTCTTGAGCCGAATGTAACAATTGCACAATTGCATGGATCAGGCATGGACCAATGGGCGTAGACTTCAAAACATGTCATTTGGACTGAAAAGCCAGACCACCAAGAAAACTTTACAGACTGTAGAATATTTACACAGTGCCCTAGTAAGCACCCAAGATGCCATGGTAGTTGTCTAGCAGCTGCTGGTGGGTAGGGCCACTACCCAGAGTTTCGGCTCATCTCAACTTATGGCGTTGGAATACATCACATATATTGTAGTAGTTTGCAGCATTGGTTTGCATATTGAAGTGCTCCTGTGGACCGGTGTCATGGAATTCCTCCAAAAACATGCAACGTAACCTGTCTCTTGGGGGTACGAAGACCAGTTCAATGAATCACTGTATCAAGTTGGGGTCATTGAACCAAAAATTGGTTTCATCATAACTACAAAACTCCTTGCATCATTTTGCAAACAACCTTGTAACGCATGTGTCTTGTTTGATGAACAACCTGTTAATCTCAACCAATTCTGGTTGCCAAACCAGAGCATCTACTGTAGTGACATGATAATGAGGAAGTAAAATAACTATTTTTTGGGACTGTCCCACAAATCTTTTTTGGATTCCTAGCCAGTGTCCAGAAATTAATCCAATATATTCTTTGGAAAATGGTGTCCTGGAAATTAGTTTGGCGACTAGCATCGTGCGACAGGAGCAACTAGGAATGCGAAGCGGGCAGATGGAGGCCAATAGTGGCGCTCCACCGTCGATAAGGCCTGTAGCCCGTCAACCGTCTATTTGACCAGGAGGATTCGATGTTCAAAACTTACCAAGCAAACAGAGACACGTACAGTTGTGCGTACGACAGGACCAAAACGAGACGTTTTGAATTTACCCAGTCATTTACTGAAACGCCCCTAGTAGCCAGTAGCCCAAAAAACAGCTAAAGCTCCTCTAAATAACCAAATGGAAAATTCCTTTGAAAATGACCTTCGGAATTATCCTGTCACTATGGTATTGGATTTGTTCTTTCAGGCTAGTACTTGATGTCATGGTTGAAGTTGGACTTGAGGAAACCCATCTATCAAGTTTGTTTACAACACAGATGTGGGTGAGTTACATCTTTAGATCCTTTAATGTGTGATGGTCAGTGAAAATAATCTATTGTCAATATTCCTCATAGCACTATCACATTTTGAAGGTGTGCATGACTGCCAATATCTCCTTTTTGTGCATTACGCAGTTAAATTATGTCCCATGCTTTTTTCATGGCATATTCACGACCAGTTCTTTGCTGCTGTTGTCTTGGAGGATAACTGCTCCGATTGCTTGAACATATGTGTTGGTGGCCATGATGTAGTCTATTGTTGGATCTGCCTATCATAAAGCCAACACTGAGGTTAGATCGTTTCTCATAATGTTGAACACATTTTGTTCGTAATGTTTTCAACTCCACTGGTTGGTTGTACAAAGAACTTAAACGAGAGGTGTTGGAACTCAAGCATAATCATAGTTGTTGAAGAATCCCAAAACATTTGGACATCCCAAATACTGGTGGGTGTCAGTCAGCAACCATAGCCATTTTCTTTGGGTCCATTGTGATCTGTCCGCCGACGATAATGTGGCACAAAAACTTGATGGAATGACAAGCAAAGTCGTTCTTCATGAGCTTTTCATAAAACTTCTCTATTTATAGAGTCTTGAAAAATTTCAGAGATGCCTTTCATTCACTGTGGATGTTTAGTTGCGAACCACGATGTCATCAAGATATGCGATGGTAAAGTCGTTGAGATCAATTTTCTAGGCGTTCGTGATTCTAAAGAGCATGACTATGAACAAAAACTGCCCATATCGGGTACAAAACAATGTCCTCTTGAATTCCTAATCAGATACACAAACATGGTAATAGTTTCTCTATATGTTGGTTTTGGTGAAATGTCTCGCATCTCAAATTTGGTCAGAAAGCTCATGTATTTGCAGAAGGCATTTCTTGATGGTCCTGTCACTGAGCGCCTTGTATTCCACGCAAGTCCACACCTTATCAGTTTTAGTTAAGCAAGAATTACAGTTTTGATACACGGTAACATGGATGGCTTTATCAACCCCTGATCGAGTATCTCGTCTAGCTGCCTTTTCAAATCGATCAGCTAGTATTCACTCATTGAATAAGTCCCTTTGTCCATCGGTCCACTTCCCAGCTTCAAGCCTACGTGATGATCAGCGGTGCATTTTCATGGTAATTCTTGTGGTAGTTTGTTGAGAAGAACCCTTCAAATTCCTCAAATATTGTTGAAAAATTCTTCGGAACAACTGAGAAGTCCTGACGTACCGTGACTCACGAGGCTATGGTGATCATTTTTGGTGCGGCAATCTACTCTACTTCCCCTGGGTCCACGTGGACTATCCACACTTGAACTTTGCATGGTAGATACCGCTTGGTCACATCCAGAGATTGCATGCGTCAACTTATGACTGCTGCTACTTTCTCGACCAAATCCAGATTTGATGCTTCCTATAACGGAAGATGCATTGTAGGTTACTTCATCAGAGGCAAGTGTCACTCGATCAGAGGTAGTTGTCACTTTCTGTCATCAATGATGAAGTGGGCTGTGTCGTTATTCGGGTCCACTTTCAGAGTGTGCTAGAGCAAGAAATCTTGTCTCATAATGAATTTGTGGTCATTCATTGAAGAATTTTTCCAGACGGGTACATCCTGAAGTACTCCAATTTGCAGTCGGAATGGTTTGTAAAGTCAATGAATTTGTGGGTTTTTTTTTTTTACTTTATTTCCTTCAAACACCCCTGGTTGTATCTACAAGCCCTTCCAACACCCCTGGTTTGGTCTGCAAACATTCATCAACGTTCTTTCCTTTAAGCACCCATGCTCTCAACCAATTGGTGATTCAAAAACTTGCGATAAGCTTCGTCCTCCAATAATGACGGTACCATTTTCTAACTTCTACAGCCCCTCGGTTTACTCAAACCGGCATCATGTTTTTTTCATTATTGTACATGTTATCAAACTTTGCAACCTCTTGAACCCTCATTTGCAGTGTTGAGAGCCGTACACATGGGAAATCGGTCTTCATAGATATCTTTGACCAGATAGAGGTTTACCGTCCATTCGTATCCTTCACCATTTCTTGAATCCTCATTCATTCTCTATTACATCTCCATCTTCCTGGCCTCCTGTTGTATTCATTGAAAGTCGTGCAAGAGATGACCGAGTTTCTCTCATGTGCAATACACTTGGTGAGGTTGATCAATGGCGTCAATCTCCATCAAAGACAGGATTTTTTCCAACTGCAACTTTGCGCCACCATAACATGAGTTATGGCCTTGGAGTCACCAACCATTGGATTGTTGCATTTGAGTATCTTGTTCTGTATCATTGATGCAATAAGTATCAGATTCATTCGTAGAAGTTCATTATGGATGCTCAATACAACATTTGCTTGTTAAAAAAAGTGTTTGAGGCCATTGTTGAAGTGAAAGCAGAGTTGTTCATGGAGGATGCCATGGTCAACGATGATTTTCCACAAACACCGTGTGTACTCTACCACAATGGACTAACAATTTAAGTGTTTAATCTTGTACTATGTAGAATATTGCATCACTCAACTTTTTAAAACATAAAAGAGAGTCATGTGCGGCGTCATCCCAGTTCTGTGGAGGTGTCAAAGAATATTGCCATGTTAGATTCATGTGTTCGACATATACAACAATTGTTGTCAACCATGTGAGATCGGTCGCGTGAGTCATTGACCCAGCTCCACCGGTCTTCTGTCGTTGTTGGATGGCCTTGATACGTAAATGTGTAAAAGTGAGGTCATGAGGTTAATCTTCTATTTTTGTCAGAGAAACACTCTTTGATCACTACAGATGGCCAGGATGGAGTGTCCATGTCCGGAAAACATTGCATGAACTGTAAGCCATGCGTGTCAAACAAGGCTAGTAATAGAAGGGATGCTGGAATCATCCAACAACTTTCCATTCCAATGACCCCATGGAAGTACATCAGCGTGGACTTCATTAACAACCCCTGGACACGGCCCGTGGCCATGATGCAATACTGGTTATGGTTGATCTTCTAAAGAAGATGACACGCTTTGGTTTTACAACCGTTGATGTGAATTATGAGGAGACCGCTCATCTCTTCTTTTTGTATCGCATTATCTTTACATCGTTGGGCCATTGCCGATGGATCTCCGCCTTCTTCCTTTTTTTTTGGTTTTTGCTCTTGCGAGGTCTCTCATCTAACCTCACGTGCAAGCCGGCCCCCTCTCCGACGTTTTTTCTACCAGTGCTGCCAACTAGCTCTGACTTGTGTAGCTAGCAACCCTAATGGTCCCATATTTCATAATGTTCTAAGAGGAAAAAATATTCCTTTCCATGAGAAGACAAAAAAAATGTTTTCTTGTCCTAGCTGAAGTGGGCAGTAATAGATGCGAGAGCACGTGGAGCCATGTGAAACAAAGACTTACGGAACAACTGAGGGGTAACTAGAATAAGAAAAAGATGTCTAATTTTGCGTGGGAGTGAGCAGTTGTCCACCCTGCCATCCCATAAGTGAAGATTAACTTGTGGGGGTCACGCTGTGGGGATCAAACTTGATGGCACATGGAAGATACAACCAGCAACAAAATACAAGAGGAGTCATCAATAATCATAAGGGCACCGATAACAAATGGCCAACGTATAAGCCAACACATATGCTTCTAGCTTGGACCAACATAAGGTCTGTGACTATTGTGTGTGGCGACATAGCTATGCCACTTCATAAGGTCGTCTTTCCATAGCTTTCCACGGTACCGATTTTCAAGGATGTCCTCAATGACGTACCCCGTATCCCTATCCACCTGATTTGGAGACATAGGAGCAATTTTTCTACCGTAGAATTTTGAACTGGTGTCCTTGTAGTACTTCAGCTCTCTAACGTGGAACACCAGGTGAATCACCATGCCTTGTGGTAGGCAAATTTGAGCAACGACTGGGGTTTGCATTTGATTGATTTCAAACGGTCCCAACCAGCGGGGTTTGTGCTTTGTGAAGTCCTTCCCGTGCAAGTTGTCTTTGCTGAACTGACTAGGATGTGATCACAAGCACTTAAAATTTCATTGCTGTGATGTTGATTTCATGATTGCTTTACCGCCACCTGCATCTTTGTAAGCATCTACCATGTTTCCTATAGATGCTGGAGAAGTCATGATGATGAAATTCAGTTATGGGGATGTTTCTTTGGCTCTATAGTTATGTTGGTTTGGCAGAATTTTTGTTGTAGACCACCTCAAACAAAATTGTACCCGTTGCGGTGGAAGTCAACAGGTTGTATGCGAGTGTAGAAATCTACTATTGCAGCTCAATTAGACCCTTGGGGCTTGCAGAAGTTGCTCAAGCATCTGATTGGTCCGCTCTGTTTGTCTGTCGGTCCAAGGATGGAGCATCATTGGTAGCTGGATCAGGCTGTCATAATGGTTGTTATCAGTTCATGCCAAAATCATGTAGTGAATTGCCCGTCTCTGTCGCTGATGATGGTATGAAGCATTCGATGCATCGGTATGATGTTTTTTTGAACAGCCGCACTGTTGTCCCGGTGGTGACGTTTATATCAGTTGGAATGCAGGGGGGCGTTTTAAAAAACCGGTCCACGACCACAAGGATGGTGTTAAAGTCACCCAAAATTGTGCAAAGTCTTCTTGTGAAGTCCATGCGGTTGTCGACCAACATCAACACTCCTAGACACTCAACAACTCCCTGTTGGAATGGGGAGTGGATGAAGCAGTCCCGGTAACCTCGTACGATGAGGTTTTTGTCGTTGACACGTATCGCACAACATGTGGAATGCTGTCACATCGGTCTGTATCTTGTCCCACTGGTAACATGTCTTTATACCTTCTCAAGCGTCTTGTCCTCACTGAAACGACTACCCTGGCCATTTTTTTGGCATTCCTCCGATGGAATCCTTTGTAGCTCCTCATTTGATGGTATGAAAACTTGGCAAGTAAACAATAATTGCAAGCAGGGAACATCAAACCAGAACTTGGTGTTTTCATACCTATCTAACTCATTGTAATCCTTCATGAAAATCCGCGTGAGGTACATGTATGATCTGATGAACAACATGTTAATCTTAGCCATCAAAATTGTATTTGCCGACCTAAAGCATCTACTGCTCTTGTTATCGTAGGCCGGTACATGATGTTGTAGTCGATTTTGGACGCAAGGCATCCCATCTATCGAGTTTGTCGACAGCTCAGATTTGACCAGGTTTTGAGGTATGTTAGAGTGTGGTGGTCGGTACGGACAACACATTATCAGCATTCTACATAGCACTTTCACGTCTTGAACGTGTGCACAATCTCTTATCTTTTACTTCTCGTGCACCGTGTAGCTAAGCATCGTTCTGCATAGTTTTCTTCACATGTTTGTGACCAATTGTTCTCAACTGGCGTTATCTTGGACCCTAATTGACCGAACGACCCTGATTGCTTGCTTGGATGCATTTGTGGTCATGATGCATTCCACCATTGGATCCGCAAATTGTAGAGCTAGCATCAAGGTCAGAGTGGTCCTCAAGGAGTTGAACACTTCTTTCTTGCTATCTCCCCAACTGCACTTGATAGTTCTTTGAGTGACATGGCAGAGAGGCGCTGACCCTTGGGCAGAGTCCGCTACAAATCGATGGTAGTATTTGTAAAATTTCCAAAATACATGGACATCTTGAATTTTAGTGACCACCTCCACTTTTGTTGGGTCTATGGCTGTCCATCCCAAAACTGGATTAAAAGGAAAACAAAGTCGCACTTTGAGAAATTTTCCATAGAAGTTCTCTTTCTCTTTGTAAGATGTTTTGGAATGGTTTAGAAATTTCCGCTGTGCTCCTCCAAGGTGCGGCTGTACACCGGGATGCTGTTGATACATGCAATGACAAAGGCATCGAGGTACAGGAAACATTTCCTGTTCATGGCTGTCATAAACGTTGTAGGAGCATTTGTGAGTCTGGGTGACATAACTGTGAAGGCAACCATAAGACAACATCATTCGACACCATAGTCTTCATAGTATTCTCAATTTCCTCATCACATGGGAGGATTTGATGATAGCCATTGCGTAGGTCACTTTTGGTAAACATTATGGCCCCTTGGAGTTAGTCAAAAAGTTCATATGCTTCAAGAAAGAGGTATTGATTCTTGACATTGATATCATTCAATGCCATGAAATCCATGTACATCTGCATCCCGTTGGTTTTCTTCTTCATAAAGATTATAAGTGTGGTGTAGGGTAGCATGGATGGCCTAATGAATTCCTCAATGAGAATCTCCTCCAGTTTTTTCTTGATCTTGTTCAACTGATGGTCGCTTGTCCAATACATCCCCTTGAGCTGCAGCCTGTTGCTTGGCTCTAGGTCTATCAAGTGATCAACACTACACTGTGAAGGTAAGGATCAAGGCTATTTTTCAGGAAAACCCTATTCAAAATCCTTAATGAGGGAATGTAAAATCCTCTGGAACGGCTGTGAATTCTTTCGGTGTCGCTTCTACTGTTTCGTTGTCTTTTGCTTCCCGTGAGTCCACGTAGAATAGCCACGCTTGCGCTCATCATCACAAGTATCGCTTAGCCACGTCTAGTGATATCGGTTTTGTGCATTACTCTATTACTGCTGCAACATCTCCTAATGCCTTATCCTCTACAGCTTCTCGTAGGTTCTCCTAAATCTCCATCATTGATGAACAGACCTAATTGAAATGGGTGTACTTCACATGTGCCAACATCGTTGTTCCTAAAGTGATCCGGGCATGGTAAAAAGAGGCCTAGCATCAGAGTAAGCCCAAATTTCTCCAATTCAGTATTGATTGCAGCGTCAAGTTCTTTGGTGACTCTGTTGTGGTCCTCATGAGTAAGGCACTTCCTATAAGCTCTTTGCTCTACACTCCGTGTAATCGAATGGCACCGCTTTACATTGGAGCCTGTGTCCTCATTGAAGGGATCTTCATGATGATGGCTAAGTCTGGGCTACTTGAGCATGGCGACAGCTTCTAGGGGAGGTGACCTCGTCACCTTGTCACATTTGGAGAGGAACCATGTGCATTGCGATCTTACTGCTCCAAACACTCTGCCATATAAGTTGTTCTTCTTTCTTTCTACCAACCTCAGCTAGGTGATTACATGGAGCACCATGGCTATAGACTGTAACATCTACTTGGGTTGTCTTGGCAAGATAGATCCCTTTGGATGCATGTGCCTTACACTAGGCATGTCCGCAACATCTCGTGTTTACCAAACCTGGAAAATGTCCAGTCATCACATTGTTGTTTCTTGTCAACTCCGGTTGTTTAACCACATTTCCTAGAGTACCTTCCTTGTTGAACATGGTGTACCTCTCTCGTCCTCCACCATCACCTACATAACTAACGGCGTTATGTGCATATTTGGCCCAACTGGTGATTCGGTCGTTGGAACCATTGGTGGTTCTGCTAGTGGGGTCCTGGTTTGTGCTAATATTGGCACTATTGGTGGTGTCACCGGTGGCTTTATTGATGCTATCACTAGAGGTGTTTTTGGTGGTATAGTTGGGAGTGCCATAGATGGTGCCGCTGGCGGTACCATTGGTGGTACTCCTAGCGGTGCCGTTGGTGTCAATGCTGCTGGTGTTGCAGGTGCTGATTCCAGTGGCGGAGATGATGGTGCTCGCACTACCATTGGTTTTCCTTGCAACGGCTCCATTGGTGTTAATGGTGGGAATTTTGTTGGTCCTGTTGTATTTTGCCCGTGTTGCTCCCAGTGGTGCTCTTGATGGCGCTATTTCTGGCCCTGTTGGTGATTTTTTCTGTGGCCGTGACAGTGTCTTGTGTGTTGCTGACCCCCTTGTCACAGCTAATTCTTTGCTCAAATCCTCACTGATGCCTTCACCAGTACCTGCACAGATTCCTACCCCTATTTGAGCATTCATGCCAGTCATGATGTTCTTGATCATGTCTGATCAGGCTATGGCGCCAATCCATCCGCCAGCGTCTTCATTCATGCCTATCCTGATGCCTCATGATGTGATCGGTGCAATTCTACACCCGTGTTGGTGCCTATCCCGGCCCCCACACATATGCTTGTTCCAACACCTGCACCTACAGCAGTCACATCCCATTGAGTATCAACATGTGTGTTTCTACCTCAAGTGGCACCTTTGCATTTGCCTTTTCTTCCATTGACATTCACACATGCCATGCCCGTGTCCCAGGAGGCTAAGGCATAGTCCGTCATGTGCCACATATGCACGTGTTTCCACCAAGATCCATACCTCCACCGCCGGTGCTTACCCCTAAGCCAGTATCCCTGTATGTTTCCATATCTACCCCTATCCAAGCATCCCTCCGCGAATCTGCATCTTGGCCCATTTATGGATCTTCGCCTGACCCTTTCATGGGTACTCTCATGAGTCCGCATCCCCTCCTCTCCCACCTTCTCATAGATGTAGTGGACCAACCTCCCTTTCCTCCCTTCATTCCCTCCTCCTTTCCTCCCCTTGCTTCCCGTCCACTCCATTAGGCTTTTCTACACATCCTCTTCCTTCACATTTGGCTCAGTAATCTGCCAAGCAACTTGCCTCACCTGCCTCTTCTTCTCCTCTATGCCACTCCTACTCCCAGTTCAAGTGCTCTGATCCCACCCTTGTCTCTACTAAGGATGGTTTCAAGAAAGAGCATCCACATCTTGCCCACAGTTGGTCTCTTGAACCTTTCCTTGTCGTCTCTAAAGAGTTGGATCCTCCTCTTGTCCTGTCCTCGTCTGTTTTCTTCATGCCACTATTCCCCATCCCTCCCTCTCTCCCCTTGAGTTTTTCCCTGGTTAAGTTCTCCTCGGTTTCCTCTTTGTCCCTCCTGGCCATCCTTGCCTGTAAGAAATCAATGTCCTCTCTTCTTGCCTCTCATTCCCCCTTCACCTCCTCTACCCTATTTGCAGTATCCACCAAGTATTCCACCTCTTTCCCATTCTCCTCCCATCCTTGTCATCACTCCCCTCTCTTCCTCCATCCACTAGTCTCAGCAGCATTGGTTTTCCACCTAATTCCATGAACATGTTGCATGGTCCCATCAGTTAACCTGTCACCACATTTATCCTCCCTATTGTCCCACATACATTCCCCAGCCTTCATCCATCCCAGAACATGCCCATCGTCCGTCACCTGTAACTCTGTCATGTGGATTGGAACAAAGCCCGCCTCACTATCAGAATGCATTCCCAGATCTAGACTGTCCATTGCAACAACATCTTTTCTCCATTCTGACTGGTTCATGACCACTTGTGTTTTGATTGTGTGTTGTGACTTACTTTTCGTGGGAGCTCTCTTACATTCATGTAAATCAATACTTCCCTCCACACAAAAATTGAGGAGGGATTGTTCATGTTATGGCCTCCTCGTTGCACTGATGGACCCACAAAGGTGTGTCGTCTTGGCCATATGATGTACGCGCTGTGTTTTTCTCCATGTTGCTAGGATGAGGAACTTACTTGGATGCTTGTCTAAGGTGGGTTCTGTCCCAATTGTGCTATTTACTTCCTCTTCATGAGCAGCACAACCACTCAGTCTACCTTAGGCCTTGTGTATGTGGATGATCTCCTCATCACTTCACCATGTGGATGTGCAATAACCGTAACAAAGGCTCTCCTCTCCATAGCATGTCAGATTAAAGAATTCAGTCACTCAGGCATGTTTTTGGACATGTAGATTGAATTTGTATTCAAACACCTGTTCCTCCAGTAGGATTTATCTTCACGTTGGCTGAGAATTTCTTGCCAGATTTCAACCTGTCCTGTCCCATTTCCCCATGCCTTCTCCCGTACTTCTCCCAGCGACAAGCTGGCACCAAACGTTGCCCATAATGTGGAGATTAATGAGTACCCGTTTGTCACCACCTTCTAGTCTGTCATTGGTGCTAGTCTCTCTCGTACCTTGAGGCACCACCAGTGAGGAACTTTTCTATGTGGTGAATTTCCTTGCCTAGTACGCAACCGATTCGCGTAGTGCCCACCTTAGCCCACATATGTATGATCTGTATTATTTCATGGAATCTACTCGTGGTGACCTCACTTCTCCGCCGGGTCCGTTCTAATGTGGGGAGCCAAAGCTGCTTTTCCTTTCTCTTTGGCAAGTCAGATGTTTCCCGGTTGGGGGGGGGGGGGGGGAGGAAAAACCTGTGTTGCCTATGAGATTAGTGAGGAGGAACATTTGGCCATCAATGTAGCCATACCTGAGATTATGTGGCTTCATTGTTTTGCGTCATGATCACCAGTACTTGCTTCATACGTCCTGCTCCACAACAATGGTGAAAGTGATCCTATCATAGGCCACTACTCTGTTGCACTATATGGGCACACCAAGGTCATCAATGTTGAACACGAGTGCGTGTTAGATATTGTTGAGGCCAACAATGTTTTCCTTTAGTTTCTCCCTCCTCGGTTTCAACTCACAAAATTCCTCACAAATTCCCTTCACAAGCATGTATTTGAACCAGTAATGACATCGTCGGCCTTGGTACTCTGCCACTACCTGGTTGATGTTCTATCTACCTATCTTGTCACTACTCACTATCATCATCTTTGATAATTTCTCTGCATTTCCTCCTCTTTCCATCATGTATAGGTCCACTCAATGTTCAGGCTGTACCCACATCATTTTGTCTCTGTGATGCATGGTGCTTGTCTACTTTGACAGTGGGTTTCCATCCTCGCTTGAGCCCGAACTCCGGCTCTCTCCCCTCATGCGCCGCTACATTGGTGAGTGTAGCCATCAGAGGAGTGTGGTGGTGTTGTCTGTTAATGTTTTTGAAGGAGTGTGTTGGTGTCTCCATTGAAGCTACTAGAGAGATGTGACTGTGTACCAAAATGTGCTATTAGATAAGTGTGGTGGTAGACCCAATTATGCTACTGGAAGAATGCCTTGTTGTGTCCAGTTTTGCCACTACTACTGGTGTAATTGGTGGAATCTGCTCAGTTTTTTTAAGCTATGACAAAGGTCCAATCCTGGACTTGTGGTGTGGTGATCAAGCCTTTTGCTAAGGACACCCACCCTTGCTTCTGCCATCGTTTCAACATATAAATTAGTTTGTAGATACCATCGTCCTTTCTTTGTTATGCTCATTGTCAGGCCATGCATTTTAGGTGGCTTACTTGAAATAGATCTGAGTTTTTGTTCACCATCTGGTCGGTTTGAGCATTTTGCAATAGCAACGTTTACGCCTCCACAAGACATGAATTGTTATCTGCCCTATGAATGTCTGGACCGCTATGGGCTTGTGCAAGAATAGTTGTGTTGTTTTGAACCCGCCATAGCTATTGTGTTGTGGTGCATTATAGAACATCATTGGTGGCTGCCATGAAATGAACATAGCATAGTGATGTTCTCAACGCCACGCCTGGTTTATGGTGACTTCTTTCATGTTCCATAGATTTTAGAACACGGTCGTGTTTGATGGGCCGAAGATGTGTCCACAACAAGAGTTCGTCCATGTCCCTCTTTGACTTGACTTCAGTTTCAAACATTTCAAACTTCTTGTATTGATCCACTCATCCATGTCTAAGTGTCCTATCCCAAAATTTATCACAGCTCTCGAGAGCTCCTCCTCCCTCAAGCGCGGAGAGCTAAAGTTAGCCCTATAGCTAAGCCCTTGCACCTCCTCTCACTTAAACAAAGAGCTCAAAATCTTTGTTAAGGAAGAAGTGGTGGACCACAATTTGATAAACAGAGGTGACTCACGCTTCAGCGGCTGGTTTACAAAAAGGTTCTCAACAGCTTCAGCCACCTTGCACATTGGCCGGGAAGATCACCACGACGGTCTTGATATTTTAATACTGTTTTATTACTCAATTAATGACACTAGAAGCACCTCAATATTGTAGAAACCCTTTACCTCCTTTGAAGGTTTCTCGAATGTGCATATTAGATGCCTTGTGGACAGTTTGAGTAATGTTGTTTGTACCCCCTCAAGGTAGGATCTGCCATGGCGGGGGTTGACGAGGGGAATCCATCAATTATTTTATTTTTTGCGGAAACAACTTTATTAAGTTGTTCTTGCCACCTTGACTGTCGTTGAATGCGTTATGAATCCTCGTACGAATGTTCTTTGTACACCTCGAATCCCTTCAAGTTGAAGACACAATATCCTATTTCTATTGGTGGTTTTAAAATTCCAAATGTCTTCATATGCAGTCGCACAAAGCCAAGTGGTGAAGTTTTAACCCTTGCACCCCTCTCGTCTTGGAATTACTATGTTTTGGTTCGTAAAGTGCCGAACGTTCATTAGTAAGTGTTAAAATTTCTCTGAATTGATTCACCAAGGTTTTAAAACTTTTCACAAGCATCTTTTTCACACTCTAATCGTGTTTTTTGCTTTTACGCAGAGTATCTGTCCGTAGACGTCAGGCGGGTAAGGATGTGGGTCTTGTTTCGCCGGGTCATCATCTTTTCTATTGTGCCAAACCGGCCGCCGTGCCACCAACGTCGTAATTGGTGCCGGACCGAGTCCTTCAAACTTGTCGCCAACGACTATCGCGCAGAGTGACAAGCTGGCACGGGTGTCGCAGACGTCGCCAAGAGGTCGCCGAAAAGAGATAAAGCGGATCTCATGCCGCTGGCCGCAAGCAAGCGAGAAACAAGAACGGAGACTGCTGCGGGCCGGTGTGTGAGGCGCCTGCTTCGGAGAAGAAAACGCGGAGTGCGGCCGTCATTCCCGCTGCCGGTTGTAGCGCTCGGGGGGGGGTTTGGGAATAGAGGGTAAGAGGGAAAGAGGGGGGAAGAGAGAGGAAGACTGAGCGAGAGGGAAAGGGGCGAGGGGAAGAGGGGGTCGGAGGGCGGGGCGACAGCAGGTCACGATGCCGATGACACCGTCATCGTCGTCTCAAGCACTGTGGGCGTTGGAACTGCCGCTGCCGGCACGAACGGCGGATGTGGCGGCAGCAGCGTCAGAACCCATTTCCATTTCTGACCTTCCTCAGGGGCATGCCATCGTCTACGCGTGGTGAGCGCCCCCCCCACCCCCCCCCC
>SZWC01006338.1:57745-84116 GCA_023375785.1 Penium margaritaceum | reverse complement strand
TAGAGACACTTGCAGATGATGTCGGAACCTACAATGCTGATCCTGCTATCCAGTGCCTAGCCGACACAGTCGTTGTGTACACCATGCTGCGGCGTCGCACCACCATTACTAATCAGGCGGCCCAAAGTGTGCTCATCGTACAGTTCAACACACTCTTAATGCGTGCTCACAAAATGATAGATGCGTATTGGGCTCGAGGGGTCAAGATCCTTCATGAGCATGGCGAGGCTGCGCTAGGTCAGAAGTGTGCAGTGCACACCATGTTCAACGTGCTGATTCTTAGACTGTTTGATCTTCTCCACGAAGTCAAGGCGGATGAGCTGCACAGCCTCGCCATCCAGCCAGTGCCTCCCAAATCCCCACCTGGAGCTGGTGCCCTTTGGGATTTCACCGCTGAGAGGCTCGCCACCTAGTGGACTAGCCTCTAGAACAAACGGCTTCACTGTACGGTAGTGGCCGGGGTTGCTGCCATCACCATAGCCTCTCACTCTTCTTGCTCTGCCACTTCCTCTTCCACGTCCTTTTCCCCTTCTACTTCGTCCTCTCCCTCCTCTACACTTAGGAGAAGCAAGGGCAAGGAGAAGAGCAAGTGCAAGGACAAGGACAAGGACAAGGACACTACCTCCTCATCCCGTGTCCCTGGCGCCGTTGTGTGCTGAAACTGTGGCTCCACCAAGCACTCTGCTCGTGCATGTCCAGCCCCACCAGACGATCTCCACCTTGTCTGAGCGATGTGCGCTCGTTAGGCTCGCACATCCGGCTTCTCCTCCGCGTCCTCCTCCTCTAGCTGTACTGCCACCACCCGCTCATCTGCTCTCATCCTAGCCCAAGTCTACTCCACCACTGGGGTGTGTTCTCTTGCACCGTATTCTTGGGATTGGCCTCCTCTGTATAGTGCCCCTACGTATGTTGGGTCCCCTCCTCCACCTACACCGTGCCACCGTGGTTCCCTTCTTCATCTGCACATTTACTCTGGCCCCACCGGCGTCCGTTGAGGATGATCGAGAGCGCCAGCTTGAGCAATCCCTCCTTCAGCTTCTTTACCTATGCGGTCAGGGAGGTGAGATAGTTGCATCGCTGGCCAAAGGTCTTGTTTTTCAGACTGACATTGTCCTTTGTGGGGACCCCCTAGTCACGGTCTGGCTCCTTGTGTAGGTCTATCTTGTGCATGAGCAGTGGCAGTCCGTCTTTCTTCCTCATTTTCTCTCGGTCTAAGCGTCGCCTGTTTTGCCTGTGTCCGTTGTGGGTGCTCTCGCGGCCAGTGGTGTCTTGCCTGCTGTGTAGGTCTCGAGTGGTTTTTGGGTCATCAACTCTGAGGAAACCCATCACATGACGTCCATCCATTCTTCGTTTGTGTTGTAGGGCCCCGTCGGGAGTGTTCCCTTTGTTCGTACTGGGTCCGGTCAATTGCTACCCGTCCAGGATGTTGGCGTCGTATGGTTTGTTGGCCCCAATGGTGTCTTGTACATGTCTGGCGTTCTGTACGGGCCATCCTTGGAGCTCAGCCTACTGTCTGTGCTGTCCCTATAAGATAAGGGTACGGACTTCACTTCCATTCGTGTTGTTGGAACCGTACGTCTTTGTCCTTTTGGTTGCACTGTCTTGCATGGCATGAAGTGTGATGAACTCTATCGTGTGTCCTGGCATGCCACATCCGTCCCTGTGTGTGGCACCGCTCCCGCTCATGTTTTCCCTACTCTTTCGCCTGACCTTGTATACCAAGGGCAAACGGGCCAACTGCCCTCGCCCCTAGCGAATCTTCCCAAACCTTCTAACAACTTTGACCACTCTCGTGACTCTACGATGGAAGCATCACGACCTTTTGGTCGACTTCTTGACGCACCGAGACGAATCTGGATACATAAAAATGCATCTCGCATCTTCACCATCGATTCTTCAAACCCCCTAATTTCTTGGTGGACCTTCTCAAATCCGACCACTCATGACACAACTCCGCACGCATCCCTCGACGATCAACCCAACGACCCCGACTATGGCTCATTCTTAACTGAACACTTGTATACATATGTTCGTTCATTTTGACACTTGTCATCAAAGTAATAAGTTTCTCAAATGTCCCAAATTCTTAATCGTGTTTTGCCTCGTAACTTCTACCTGTTCACCATCTACACTCCGTTTGGCACAACACTTGGTATCAGAGCATAACGGTGATGGAGAGGCATCCGACTACTTTACCCATCCAGAGAACTACCTTGCACAAGCCGTCAGCGCATCTGGCACGTCAAGACTTTGCAGACATTGCGACTACGACGTGAGGCGAGCGAGCGCAACCGACGACCAGCAGCGGGTCTTCAGCGGCGACTTTTGTGATAGAGGTGCAGAACGTGCCTATGCAAGTGAACCCTGAAGTGACAGCGAATGCTGGCGTGGCAGGCTATGCGGCAGCTAGCTCAACCCCCACGTCTTGGACGACCAATCCGGTCGTGGACCCAACGGCGGTAAACAAGCCGCCCCTACCGATAGCCTCAACGACGACAGCGAGAATGACGTGTGGCACTAGACAAAAGGTGCAGATCAACAAGGAATTCTCGAACCGAATCTTCGCGCTCGAGGGGATCAACAACCATTTGCTCCAGCATCTCAACGTCGTGATGGAGGCTCTTTGCAATGCAAGCACACGCGAGGCAGTGCTCGTCGAGAGGAATTCCCAACTCTCAAGCGAACTCAATATTCATCCAGCTCAACAAGAATCGCTCGATCCTGCAAACTCAAACGTGCCGACGGTTCGGATGTGGCTGACGAGTTTGGAGGTGTACTTTACCACTGCTGGGGTCAACGACAATCAAATGAAAATTGACCTCGCGGCCGCGCTTTTGCGTGGCACGGCGCTAAGTTGGTGGTCTAATCTAAAGACCATCCAACGACAGCAGGAGACCGGCGAAGCGTCATCAACAGCCAATGAAAACTACGACTCGCGTGCGATGCTTGCACGATTTGTTCCAGACAAACGATCGCCCATCATCAACGGCCAATGAAAACGACATAGGACATGAGTGAAAGGCACAACTCTTGTCCGCACGGAACGATTTGTGCCAAACAATCGCCGATCTAAACGACCTACATCGCCACAAAGGGTTTTTGAGATTGCAAAGTTGGACGAGGGGTACAAGGACGACCAACCGGTGATACTGCCAAAAGTCCAGCCTCGAGGATGCAAGAGTCGCAGAATGGTACCGGCACTATTGGATGGAGGAGCTTTACACAGCTTTGTAAGCAATGACATGGTTTGCAAGCTGGGTTTGCAGACCAAACCAGGGGTATATGAAGGGAAAACCGTCAACGGGAGACTACAGATATGGAGACTCCGAGAACCACTACGACTACAAGTGGGAGATCTCCAGGATGTAACGGTCTGGAGGTCTTGTCCAATGAGTGATCACTAAATCATCCTCGGACAATGTTTCTTGTACCGGCACAATCCACAGGTCGACTGGAACAGCGACGACTTCTATGTGGAAATCTACGGTGCCGTGCAACAGCTTCTGCGCGTGTGACAAAAGCCGACGACGAAAGTAGCAGAGGTGGAAGCAACGGAAGAAGTCGTGGTAGCCGAGAAGCGACAACTCGTGCAATTGATACCGCTCAACGTGGCCAAGTATTGCATACGACAAGGAGCTCGTGCGTGGCTTATGCATGTTGACCCAATGGAAGAAGCAGGCAACTAACTCATCATCCGCATCATCAGCCTCATTGGCATCCACAAAGTTCATGATGGTACCCAACGAGTTCGCACCACTCAGCCAAGAGTTTGCAGACGTCTTCCCCGATAAACTCCCGAGAACCTTACCTCCTCAACGAGACATCGCCCATCGCATCGAACTGAAGCCCGGTAGAAGACCTACAGTTCAAGGGGTCTATCAGATGATTGATCACGAGTTGACCGAGCTAAAAAAGCAACTCGACGAGATGCTCGGTTAGGGGTTCATCTGTCCATCCACTTCACCATAGGCCACACCAGTACTATTCGTGAAAAATAAAACTGGTGAGATGCGGTCGTGCGCGGAATATCGGGCATTGAACGACGCTACCATCAAGAACTGTTACCCTCTTCCCCGAGCTGATGAGGTTTTAGACCAACTCCGAGCGACTCGAGTTTTCAGCAAAATCGACTTGCGTAGTGGATATCACCAGATACGCGTGGCACACGCCGACATCGAGAAGACAGCGTTTCGAACCCGCGACGGGCATTTCCAGTTCACTGTTATATCGTTCGGACTTACGAATGCACCGGCGACGTTTGTTGTGGCAATGAATAACATCTTCCGCCCATTTCTTGACAATCTTGTGGTGGTGTAGCTCGACGACATTTTAGTGTACAACCGTACCTCGGAGGAGCATGATGGACATCTTAAAAAAAGTCCTCAAAGTTTTACAAAGAGAGAATTATTTCAGAAAACTCTCAAAGTACGACTTCGCTCGCCGTTCGATCAAGTTTTTGGGTCACTTCATACACGGTAGACATCACCATGGATCCAAAAAAAGTGGCAGCAGTCGGTGATTGGCCGACGCAGACCAAATTTTGAGATGTTCAAGTTTTCCTTGGCTTGTGCAACTGTTATCGGCGTTGTGTACGTGATTACGCCCGAGTGTCAGCGCCTCTCACTGACCTCACTCAAAAGAAAAATGAGTGGCGGTGGGGAGACAGCAAACAAGAAGCGTTCACCACTTCGCGGAATGCTCTGACCTCGGCACCAACCCTACGATTAGCTCATCCGACGGTCCACTACGTCATGGCTACAGACACGTCAGACCGAGCCATCGGCACAGTCCTCCTCCAAGACCATGGCAACAGCAAGCAACCAATTGCCTACATGTCTTAAAAACTGCGAGGACCGGAACTCAACTACGCCGTACACGAGAAAGAAATGCTGGCAGTCATACACGCAATGAAGACATGGCGGTGTTCCCTGGAGTGCTGTTGATGCATTGTGCGCACCGACCACCATGCGTTGAAATTTCTCTAGACGCAGCCGAACCTCAATCGAGGTCAAACCGGATGGATGGAGTTCCTTGAATTGGGCTTCGACTACGATATGGAGTAAGGACCATGAAAAATCAACCCGGCGGCCGACCACATTTAATGGCTGAGGTGGCAACGCTACAGCTACAGTGAGATCCGTACCTCGAACGACTGTTCACACAAGGCTACGACCAGTCCGCTCGATACGACAAAGCGAGATTCTAATACGACGCACCCTATTGGCAACGGAAATTCACTCGCTAGGTGGTCGTTCCCCCCAACGACGAACTTTGCTGTATGCTGCTTGACACATGACCAGGTGGTAACTTTGGAGAGGACAAGACACTGAAGAAGCTGGCAAAAAACTACTGGTGGGACAAGATGCAATCCGACGAGGCCAAGTTTTGCAAGTCCTGCGACACATGTCAACGATAAAAATCTGGCCGCATACGACCACCCGGACTTCTGCAACCGCTCCATGTTCCGACGGAACCGTGGATTGACATCTCCATGGACTTTGTCAAGGGATTACCGGTCATACCCTAAGGATATGACATGATCCTGGTGGTCATCGACTGGTTTTCCAAAAGGGTTCGGTCACGATATACCCAGTTTTCAGAACAATATAGCTGATATGCCACAGTCGCGTATATCAATAGTCCGCAGGAAAAAAAATGCAGGTATCAACGCCGAGCGAGAAAGCAACTAGCCCCCCACGAGTTAAAAAAAATTACCCATCCAGGAATTGACTGAAATGAATAGATCCGTAGCTATTCGTTCACACGTGAATAGTGACGGAGCAGAACCCATATGCCCAAGTGCTGGTACATGTCCAAACCACCGGTGGAGGTTTGGAAGACGCAGCTTGCTACAGATATTCTTTGCACAAACCATGTTGTGTGGGGCTTAAGTTTGACGTAAAATGCTGCAAATTTGTGCACCATTTGCATGAATGCTATGCGTGCGTAAAGGCATTACACACGTATCATCAGATATGTTGCCAACGAATGGCATGGTGCTGCTAGTGACATCCGAGCAGGTTCTCGTCATCGTCGTTGACAAGGCAGCATGCCAACCACCTCGCTGACGACACCGTCCACATCTGATGTGACGTAGTCGAAAAGGTGCAGAAGCCCAACTGTAAGAAAGTTGCAGTTAATACTTTAATTACCCAGCACTTGCAAGTTGACGTTGATTACGTTAAATTCGATACTCGGCCATGGCGTCCTCGCACCACTTGTCGCTGAAGGGTCGTCCTTTGTCGCCGCTCGAGAAATGGGCGGGAGATGTCAACGATGCTTGCCACATGGACCTGTATAATGCGTGGGTCGGGTGGGTTGAACTCAAACGCATGTGAGACTCAAATGGACATGGACTTGGCCCATGTCCTGCTGACCCATACAACATGTGCTGGCTCATGGGTGTGAAACCGCCGCATTGCCGTCCTGCATGGTGCCCGCCTCACTGGCAGCCACGGGTCCATCTGGACCCACTGTGGTGTGCAAAGTTGTAGACCGGGAAACTTTTGACAGGACAAAGAATGTACCAGACGCGTTTCAATGATGAACCACAACTCCTTCTGAACTTTATAAGTCACGACTTCCACGTTTTGTACATCTCCTGCATTGGCACAGTTTTCACGTGGAAACATGTCTTCTTTGGATCTGCTGAAGCTCCGAGGTCGTTCCATGCCGCCGCTCTAGCTGTGGGATGGAGGTCTGGATGCTCCTCCGTTTGGTCCATGGGGAGAAATCCTTGCTCCACGCCCCCGTATGGATCCGTTTGATGCATGCGTCGCATGGAACAACATCAAGAGCCTCTGGGACTCCAAGAACTTGGGGCCCCTTCCAGGTGATCCATTCGACATGTGCTACATCATGTGTGTGAAGCTGCTACATTGCCGTCCTATCTGGTGCCCACCACACTGGCAGCCCTGGGTCCATCCGGATCCTCTATGGTGCGCCAGACTATGACCATTTACGCCCGTGTAGGACCGGGTACATTGCCTATTTTGTCATGACATTTTATACCTCAACTGCAGGGTATTCTCGTAGCTTTGCGGTCTGATTTCACACACAAATGACAGGTCCCTCACATTTCTATGGAAGAAGTGCTGCAGAATATGAAACACAATGGATCTATGTCTCATTGACAAAGAACTGTGGACATAACGATTGTGACTGTTGGAATTCTGTGCATACGAAAGTGTGTAGTATCCATTCAGACTTAACTGGGTAGGACTGTAAAAAGTAACAAGGGTTCGGTCACGATTCACCCAGTTTCTAGAACTATATACCTGATATACCAATGTTGCAAAAAAAAACGCGTATGACAACGCCGCACAAAAAATAACGCATATGCCAATGTCGCACAGAAAACAACGCATATGACAATGGCGTACATAAAATAACGCATATGCCAACGTTACACAAACAACACCTAAGGAACCCAGAAACGCTAAAAAATTTCACGTTCTCGCCACATACCATGTAGCATTGATGCATGACATGATTTTTGTCATTTACTATGTCTCAGACGAATGCACCATTGCACTTTTTTCCATGTCAGGTCCAAAACACATGTTGTGATCCAGCATGAAGAAAGGTGTGGGCGGCTGGTTGATTTTGTTGCGGAGGCTGGGCGGATGGTTGCTTTTGTAACGCAAGGTGGGCGGATGGTTGCTTTTCTTCCGAGCCACGGGCAGATCGTTACTTTTCTTCTAAACGATGGGCGGATGAGAGTCACACTTTGCGTTTTATGGGTATGTGAGCTATTTCACCCAAGTAACAATCATTTCATACTTCCGGTACCCGGCAGGCGATGTATATTTCCATAGTTTTTTATTCTCATGTGCCTGGTATCTTTTGACATCGCCAGCATCAATAGCACCAATCTCAGTGTTCCACCATTCAATGACGGTTTTCACCAAAGGTTTGGATAGCATTTGCGATACTAATTCATGCAACCTAAACATTACTCATAAGGACCAGGCTTGCCGTTCACTATCCAGTGCTGCACTTGTGGGGATAGCGTGTGCATCCAACCAATGATGTCACACATGGGGCACAAGTGCACAGAACTGCCAGAGGCCTGTGCATGATCAGGATTAATGACAATCCCATCGTCAACTTCTTCAAGAGCATCATAGAACACTTCTTCTGGTGTGTAGTCCGATAGAGCACCCATGTCAAAGGTTTCAAAGCACGTGCTGTAGCACAACCTGACCTCTAAACGCCTCCATTCTGTCTGTAACCTCGACAGCAAGTAACATGTACCAGTTCCACATACAAACGAAGTGACCATAGGTAGTGCTGTTGTGGACAGCGTGCACTCCATTGATACTTGGTGGAATTGTTTGAGAGAAGTACAAATGCCTTTGTTCCTTGCTTTCATACTTGGTAATGAAACATGGGACACCTCTGTGTCACTAGAGTAAAGTGCATGCTTTCCTTCGTAGACTACTGCGACAAGTTAAGGATCACACAAGTCTGCACTTTTATTTTCACCATAGCATGAACGTGGAGTTGGGAAGGTTTTTGAATGAAAATCAGAGGATACTTTTGAAAGGAAACAATGGCCTAGGATTCACTATCACCCCTCACACAAGAACACTAGCTTGGTCATCACAGATTCTGGCCGCCCACTGCCCATGCGNCCCCTTCTTCTCTCCCTGCTCCTTCTTCTCTCTCTGTACATGCACTTGCTCCTATTGATACTGCCTCATGTTCTGCTCTTAGCGTTACTGCTGCTTCGTGAGGCCGCGGTGTTGTAGGGTTGGGACACTTCTTCTTTGTGTAATCCTTAGGGCCACACTTCGGGCAGATGAAGTTTCATTTTCAGAGCGGCGCACGCTCCATGCGGGCACTCCTGGGACGACCACGGCTCCGACGCGGACCTGGTTATCCCCAGCCAGACGGTGCAGGTTGATAGATTCCACAGGCGGAGAGTGACGGCATGGGGTTGCCGTAGATGAGGCTCTTGTTACTCACTGTCTGCCCGCGGCTCACGTGCGTAGTAGGGTCTGCACCCACCTCCATCATGAGGGCACAGGCATGCTGGCATGGTTGGCCGAACTGGCACCACCGACGACACTCACAACTTCCCATGGTGAGATCCACATGCCGGTGGACGTTTGTTAGGCCACGAACCATTGCCGTGGAAGGCCCCTCCATCATGACGTCATAGTCGCGTGCAACTGCAGAACCGTGAAGCAGGCGTTCCGCGAGAGCCGAGACAAGAGTCGCGTTGTAGTTGGCTATCTGCTCGCGGCGTTGTGCCATGATGCCTTGCACAAAGTAGTACAATTGCAGGAAGCAGTGGAAGGGGTAGAGCTTGCGGAGGGACTTCAGACGAGCGTTCAGCGACTCTGAAGCATTGCTAGTGATGTGCCCCTCCCTAGGAACAGGGCACATGTATGACATCCACTTATGTAGAGGTATGCCACCCTGTCCGTCTCGTCTTGGGATGAGGTAGTTCGCTGCACGTTTACTGACTGCCCGCAGGTGATGTGACCCTCGGTGAAACTGCTTGTGGGTCAGGGCTTGTACACACTTCCAGGCCCACTAGGTTGCCTTCTTGCCAAACGTCTCCTGGATGTTTCGCCATAGATGCCAGGCACAATAAGTGTGGGTAGCGCTGGGCAAGTGTCCTACGAGAGCCTTTGCCAGGCCAGATTCTCTGTCTGACACAATGACTGCACATGCAGAACACGCTTTGGGGTAAGCTCGTGCCAAATTCTCACAGAACCACATCCACGTTTCCTCGTCCTCACTAGACACCAGTGCCCAGGCCATGGGGCATGCATGGTTGTTCGCGTCAACAAATTGCGCGACCCGCATCACTTGCTTGTGGCCGTTCTTCAGGAAGGTGTCATTCATTGTCATGATCCTCCTTGAGTAGTGCAATCCAAGGCGGGTGGCCCCAGGCGCCACAAATGCCATCTTGAACGTGTTATGTGCATCCATCTCGACCAGTGCATGCGTTGCTAGATCAACGCGTTTCAGCTACACGCCCACATAAGTAATGTGTCAATCTTTGAAAGAGGGAAGAAAGAACACAGGTGAACAGCAATGCGAGACCGGCGGCGGGACATACCTCTTGACACAGCACTGGAAACATAGTCCATGATTTCGCCTTTCCGCCCATGAGTTAGGCCTGTGCCAGTGATCTTGCACGGTAGAGCATACAGTTGGCCACCCGAATCCCCGTGGCTTCCTTGATGATGGCTCTCAGCGTGGCCGGAGGTTCTGTCGGATCTCGTGCCATTTGCGACGATATGCGCCGTGCAATCCACCTGGTGGTTCGGGCGGGGCCCCCACGGCCTGTAGTCAGCGTGCAGCTGTGGAAAATTGTGACATGGGACAGTTTGACCGCCCCCAGCTTTGAAGATACAACCGCGCGTACGTTCCATGTACAGCCATGTCTCAAAGCCTCCACGCAGCGTACATCAATCCGCCCAGGCTCGCTGCGCACCCACTAAAGGCCAAATCGGTTTGCTACCGCGTGGTCCTCGAATGCCGCCCTACAGGAAGCCATGTTGCGGAACTCTTTGCCCTCCACGAGCTGGTCACCTTCTGCCTTTCTTTTCTTGGTCGTGCCGTTGGGGGAGCTATCTGACTACTTGTAAAAGGACAGGATAGATAGTTTGGCAAGCGTTCAGTTCATGTGTTAGTGGATTGGAAATTGTGGAAAAACACCAAGTAGGAAACGACAGACGGCAACATCTGTGTAAACAAGTATGAAGACCGCACATTGTCTAGAGCGGACATGTGAGGCCAAATGATGTACAAAGAAGTGAAAAAGGAGACACATATTACCAGTGGAGTCACTAAGACAGAGAACACGGTGCCTTGCTCAGGACTGTGTGTAAGGTGGAGCCTTGGTCTGGTCCGGGGAGCTTGGCTCCATCCAAAACAACCGCATGTTCTCCGCAGCTTCATCTTCCAACCGTCTTTCCCAGTCCTCATAGTCCTGATCTCTGTTCAGCCAGAAGAAGAATTCTTCTTTAGGATCTGATTCACGGTTGAAAACGTGGTGTGCTGGACTCAAGCGCTGAGCTGGAACCGGCGCTGGAAGAACTCCGTGCTTGGGAGGCCGATAGGCACGTTGCTAAGGTGGTGGTGCAGCGGGTCATACACCGGGTCGTACAACGGGTGCTGCAGCGGGACATGTAGCGTGTGGTGCAACGGGTGGTGTAGCCAGTGGTGCAGCAGGACATCCAGCGGGTGGTGCAGCAAGTGGTGCAGTGGGTCGTGCAGTGGGTCGTGCAGCGGGTCGTATAGCGCGTGGTACCGCGGGGGGTGCAGCCGGTGATACAACAGGTCGTGCAGCGGGTGCCACAGCGGGTCGTGCAGCGGCTGGTGCCACAGTTTGTCCAACACGTGGTGCCGCAGGTCGTGCAGTGGGTGGTGCAGCGGGCGTCGGCTCGTCGGGTAGTGCAGCCGGCGGCACCACATCCACGCCAGTGGCGCGCCACCCCGCCCCCGTCGATGGGTTCGGCCGTCCATGGTTACGCCGCCTTGGGTCTGAAGGACCAGACAGAGTTGTCGTGCCTGTTGCCGGCAAGGCCACATGACGGGGAGGTAGCGCCCGTGGTACACGAAATTGAGATGCCACGGGCAAGCCACCCTGGTTGGCAGAGATTGCCCGTCCTCGTGTAAGTGGGCCTAGCAGATGTGAGATCGCGACAGTTATAGGATGCAGTGCCTCGGCACATGAGAGGGGCGGGCGAGTGGGCGGCTTTGTGGAATCTCTACGCACCGGTTGGGCAGNACATACGTGGACGGGTTATGCAGCCAATCTACATGCAGTACACTCGTGCGACAGGGGACGGAGCTGACTGGAGCGCCTCCATTTGTGCACATGCAGGTTCGGGAGCCAGGCTGGCATCTGCACATCCAGGCCATGTTTCATCCATCGTATTGTTTACGTGTGTACGTAACGTCAGCATGGCATAAAGAAGCATCCTCGAAGCCACCAGAAGAGCTCTATTCTTAAGAAAAAGTAAAAACCCCTTCCGTTCGTGATCGAGCGGATCATCGAACCAATTAGGACGGAGTTGTAATTCGTCCATCTTTTTGGTCGATAGATCAGCGGTGTCCATAGTCGAAAACAAACCGCACGCGGCATCCAGATTAAAAAACGGAAAGCTTGCGCTGTCCATAGTCGCAAACGAAATGACAGCGATGCCCATAATGTTTGTTGAGCGAGCGAAAACGGGCACGACTGATGTGTATTTCATGAATACATCACATTCGATAAGGATTTTGACTTCGAGCTTCGCCGGTCATCGCGAGCTCGCAGGAGGAGTTTTGCCCCGAAACCTCCCTGCAAGCTCGCGATGACCTTGCCAAGTCCCCCATTTAAACTAGGGGGTTTGTCGTAGGTTTGGGGGGGTTTGCACGATGCGGTGCACGCTGGGCATCTGCCGGGCCCTGTAGTAGCGGGGCCCGGCAGATGCTAGGGTAAGAAAAACATTATATCCAAACCGCCGATTGTAGCTAGGGGGTTTGCCTATTATTGGGGGGAGGTTTGCGAGATGCGGCGCACGTGTGATAAAAGAAAGGGAATCTGCCGGGCCCCGCTACCGCGGGGCCCGGCAGATGGCCGGACAAGAAAAAAAAAACACCAAAACCCCCGAGTGTAACTAGGGGGTTTGTCTGTTATAGGGGGGGGTTTGCGAGATGCAGCGCACGTGTGAGAGAAGACAGGGAATCTGCCGGGGCCCGCTACCGCGGGGCCCGGAAGATGCCCGGGCAAGTAAAAAAAAGAAACCCAAACCCCCCAGTGTAACTAGGCAGTTTGTCGTGTATTTGGGGGGGGGGGGGGTGCGAGATGCGGCGCATGTGTGATAGAAGAAAGGGAATCTGCCGGGCCCCGCTACCGCGGGGCCCAGCATATGCCCGGGCAAGTAAAAAAATGAAACCCAAACTGCCTAGTGTAACTAGGGGGTTTGTCGGATATTGGGGGGGAGGGGGGTTTGCGAGATGCGGCGCACCCTGTCGCGAGTTTTGGAGTTCGCACTTGCGACCTCCAAAAGTCGCGACAAGGTTATACTAACATTGGCAATGCGAGTGTCAGCGTCGCCCACTTCGCCCTCGACATCGGCGAAGACCGACTCCGAGGGCGTGGGTACAGTTGTCTTTTTTTTTTTTTCGTTTTTGCTCGCACGACAAAAGACATGGGTACCGATGTCTTGTCATTTTCGACTATGGACAGCACAGGCTTTCCGTTTCTCACTCTGGACACCGTGTGCAGATCATTTTCGACTATGGACTCCGCGGATCTATCGACCGAAATGATGGACTCTGGAGTATTTACGCCCAACCAATTGTTTCAGTACGTATGTGCACACATTTAGAGTCGCATTCAAGGCCATGCAGCGTCTCATTGTACGGACTGCGGAAACAAAATACAGAAATCGAGTTCACACAAAAAAAAGGAACAGCGTGTCCAAGGTGCAACACATATAACGCCGGTACCGGTAGTCCTTGATAAGTGAAAGTACGATGGGTGGATGGTTGCTTTCCTGGAGAGCAACGGGCGGATGGTTTCTTTTCTTCCAAACAACCAGCGGATACGTTGCTTTTCTTTCGAACGAGGGGTGGATGAGAGTCACACTTTGCGTTTTATGGGTATCTGAGCTATTTCACCCTTTCCAAAATGTCCCACTTCATCCCAACAAAACTACCGTCACCCCCAAAGGAACAGAACGGCTGTTTTTGAACAACATCATGCGGCTACACGGCGTACCAAGAACCATCATAAGCGACAAAGGCGTTCGATTCACCAGCCGTTTTTGGTGCAAACTAATGATTCGCTATGGCAATAGGATTCAAATTTTGTCAGCGTTGCATCCTCAAACCGACGGTCAAACCGAGTGGACAAATCAGACGCTTGAACAACTTCTCCGAACGCTATGCGAACCTCACGCGATGGATTGGGCATAAAAACTCCCGACCGCCGAAATCGCATATGATTTGGCACTGTCTACCGCAACAGGTAAGACTCCGTTTGAAGTGGTGTATGGCAAACATTCTGCCAAACCAGCAGGACTATTTAATCGCAGCAACACTTCCACGGTCGACATTCAACACCGAGACTTCTTCACCATTTCGGAGGAAACACGACAAATCCTCGCAAAGACACAAGCAGCAATGAAACGAGCAGCTCGCCGACATCGTAGTGACTGCGTTTTTGTTTCTTGCGACAAAGTAATTCTCAGCTGAGCCAACATCAAAGTTCGCAGAACCAACTATTAAAAACTCATACCTCGATGGTTGGGACCATTTGAGATCGAGCGCATGCAAACCCCCGTGGTTGCGCGACTCAAACTCCCCGACATTATGCAAGTTCATCCGGTTTTTCATGTCAACAGACTCAAGCATAACCGAGATCCCGGAGAGAGCCTCCCCGACAGGGATGTCCCTCTCCCTCCTCCAGTCCAAGTGGACAAGGACATAGAGTACGTCATCGAGGACATCCTCGGCCATCAACGACGGGAAAGAAGACAGAATATCTTGTTAAGTGGCACAACTATGACGCCGCGCATAACAGCTCAGAACCATACGACAACCTCCAAGACGTTCACCTAATCGACGACTGTTACCGTCGTCACCAGGCCACATTTGTACACTCGCCAGGTTGTCGCGGATAAAAGGGGGGGAGTATTACGTACCAAACGTACACGAGTCCCTGATCTTTCCTAGTGGGCATTTCTGTTATTACACAAATAAAACATCGTGTCGCGAGACCTTGATACTCACTCCGATGGTCGAGGGCAAACCGGCCAACTGCCCTCGCCCCCAGCAGATATTCTCGAACCTTCTAACAAGTTTGACCACTCTTGCGAATCTACGTTAGAAGTATCACGGCCTTTCGGTGGACTTCTTGACGCACCGAGACGAACATGGATTTATAAAGATACATCTCGCATCTTCACCGTTGGTTCTCGAAGCCCCTTTATTTCTCTGCGGACCTTCTTGAATCTGACCACTCACGACGCGACTGCGTATGCGTCGCTCGACGATCGACCCAACGACCACGATTTTGTGTCATTCGTAACTCGACACTTGTGTATATATGTTCGATCATTTCGACACTTGTCATCGAAGTACACTTACCTGCCTTCTGCCTTGCAACTTCAACATGTTCACCATCTGCGCTTCCTTCAGCATAAAACATATGGTGTCTAAAGAACCCCATGAGTGAAAGGGAATGTACTGGACCCCGTTACCAGACACAAATACTAGGCAGCAGGTTGGGGCAGCAGCGTTGTTGATATAGCGTGCGGGCTTCCACGCTCGTTGCTTAAGTCTGCTCCCCTCTCAGTCTGCTGCTCTAGAGACTACGTCTGGAAGCTCTGGGTTTGTTACTCAGAAGTGCGCGCGCCAGTGTTAGCGCTAGAAAGTAGCTGGAAACTGAAAGTAACTGATTAGCAATGAAGAATGAGCAACAATGGGAGACCCCTCCAAGTTCTAGCTCCCCCCCCACTAGTGTACAACTTGTTACTGAGCTAACTAGCCAATCGGAAAATAGTCCTAGACCTATTTTCTGGCAGGCAGGGTTTCCTCGGTGAGCGCTGCCAAACGACCGACAGCCCAAAACCCGGGCGTGGTCCGTTTTGCCTGAAAACTGGACCATACCATAATGCCGACGCTGCAAACGCAGTCTTGCCGTCAGAATCAGCTAGAAGAATAGCAACAAAGAGTTATGGCTGCCCGAACCCGGGGAGTGCCTACATCAGTCAGTGATGCCAAACAGGGCCACACAGTAGGAGACATGGACCCTAGGCACAGCATGACGCTGCAGACGTAATGTCACAACCAGAACCAAAGTTGGGTGCATGGATACAGCATCTGTAGTGGCAGTGGCCGCCGGTGGCCCGACCGCCGAGGAGGCCTGCCTATGGAGCTGAGCGCATCGCCGGAGGGAGGAGGCTCCAGCGAACGGTGCGTGGGCCTCAACGCGCGTCGGCTCCACCGAGCGACACTCTAGCAGCGTCGAGTCTCGCCATCAGTCATCTGCACGCCGATGTACACAAGCCGGGAGGACACAACAGAGTACAATGAGAGATGCGCAAAAACCAACACTCCCCCATGACTCACAGGCGTAGTGCACATGTGCAGGCAGAGACCAACCAGACTCCCCCAGGCCACGCAGAGACGCAAGCAGGGACAAAGAGAGCCACTCACGGATGCACGCTGACCGAACTCACAGCCTTCTTAAACGAGTCGCGCTTCAGTGCCTTGGTCAGAAGTCAGCCAACTGCCGTCCTGTCTCAACCCACACGATGCTGATGCTGCCGTCATGCAACAACGAACGCACATAGTGATACTCAACGTTGATTTGCTTTGTGCGTGTGTGATGCACGCCGTCATTGTTGGCAATGGCCATGGCACTCTCATTGTCACAACACAACGTGATGGATGCGATAGGCTAACGCAACTCGGAAATCAGACGACGCAACCACACACACTAACACGCGCTTGAGCCAAGAACCATGTACTTAGCCTCAGAAGTGCTGCGTGCAATGCACCCCTGCTTGCTGCTGCGCCAGGACATAGCTGTGCTGCCGATCAAAAAGATCCAACCTGTGCGACTCTTATCGTCCGGACTGTCGGCCCAGTCAATGTCAACGTAGCCCACCGCGACAACAGACGGCTGACGGCAAAAAATGAGACCTCGTCGAGGAGTCGAGACAACATAGCGCAGTACTTGTATCGCGACCTCATAGTGGAGGTGACGCGGCTCCTGAGAAAAATGGGCCAGGAGGTTGACGGCGAACGCGATGTCTGGAAGTGTCGTCGTCGCCAAGAACATCAGTGACCTGATGACTTGCAGGGACGTGGTCACATCAATTGGCTCCCCCGTAATAGTTGGGTCAGGACACTTCAGCTTCATCTAGCCATTGGGTGACATGGGTGAGGATGCGTTCGTTACGAGTGGCAGATCCTCCGCAAAGCTGGTGGATAGAGTGTGCACATAGGCGGCTGGTGGATATGGAGGACGCCCTGGGAGCAATCATGCTCGAGTTCCATGCCCAGGAAGACTCTGGCAGATCCGAGATCCTTCATCTGGTAGGCGGTGTGCAGCAAGTCCGTGACACGCTGGATGGCAGCCGTGTCTGGCAACGCAATGAGGAGATCGTCGACGTAGACCATAACAGCGGCAAAAGTCTGGCCTCGCTGACTCAAAAACAGCGAGGGGTTAGCGGTGCTGCGCTGGAGTCTGCCTCGAAGGAGAGTGCTGCTGATTTCTTGGTTCGAGCACCAAGGCAACTGCTTCAGGCCATAGAGGGCCTTACGCAGTCGCCAGACTCTCCTAGTACCATTGTCGAAGTTTGGAGGCTGCACCATGTAGAGCTCCTCACCCTCCTGTGAACCATGGAGAAAATCATTGCTCACATCCATCTGATGCAGCTCCCATCCATGCTGGGNGACCAGGCTAAAGAGCGCTCGGCTAGTGGAGAACTGGCGAACTGGGGCAAAGATCTGGTCACAGTCGACCTTAGGAATCTGGGCAAACCCCTTGGCTGTAAGGCGGGCCTTGTTCTTGTCAAAGGACTCGTCGGGCTTCCACTTGCGCCGAAAGACCCACTTGGCGTCGATGGCTTTCCCACCTGGAGGAAGGTTGACGAAGAACTACACATGGTGCCGTCGGATAGCAGCGATCTCATTGGCACAGGCAGCTTCCCAGTGTGTGGCCTCAGGAGAGGCTCGTGCCTCGCGTAGGGTGGCAAGGTCCTCTGGGAGTGCTGTGGAGTGGACTGAGAGAGCGTGTGCATCTCGAGCCCCAAGTGGGATGCGTGCAAGTGCAGCCACGACAGCGTACCGATGCTCGTGATGAAGCATGGCGTAGCCCAGTGCGGAGCCCGGGTGAAGGTCTGCAATGATGGCCAAGGTGGTCAAGCCGAGGGCCTTGGTGCTAGGGTCCCCACTCACGACCATGGGAGTGGAGGAGACACATGGAGCCACGGGGGGTCGAGGCACCACGGAGCACAGTACGACAGTCTGTACGCTCACCGACGGCACGGGTCGGAGGCTACCGCTTGTGCCATGTGTGTAGCGTGGCAGGGCAGGAGATGGCACTGAGACCAACAAGCCAATGGAGGCAGACGGGGTTGCTGGCCCGGAGGGGCCAGCGGATGCAACCAAGGTAGCTCGCCCGAATGGGCCAGCGGACGCGACTTGAGCTGCTGGCCCTGAGGGGCAGTGGACGCGACTGGAGTTGTTGGCCTGAAAGGGCCAGCAAACGCAATTGGGGCTGCCTGATCGGAGGGACCAGTAGACGCAACTGGGACTGCCGGCTCGAAGGGACCGAAGGACGCAACTCAGGCTGCCGGCCCGGAGGGACCAGCGAACGCGACTGGGGCTACCGGCTTGGAGGGACCAACGGACGCAACTGGGGCTGCTGGGCTGGAGGGACCGGAGGACGCGACTGGGGCTGCCGGCCCCGAGGGACCAGCGGACGCGACTGGGGCTGCCGGCCCGGAGGGACCAGCGGATGCGTCTAGGGCTGCCGGCCCGGAGGGACCAGCGGACACGTCAAGGACTGCTGGGCCGGAGGGACGAGCGGACAGGACTGGGGCTGTTGGCCCAGAAGGAACAGCAGACGCGACTGGGGCTATTGGCTCAGAGGGACCAGCAGACGCGAATGGGGCTGCCAGCTTAGAGGGACTGAGGGATGTGTCACCTGGAAGCGACAGGACGAAGGATGGACTCACCACTCCCCCATGCAACGGGATAGACACGGACGAGCCGGAGCGAATGAGGTCGCGAGGAAACAGGTCTTCAAAGAAGAGGACATCCCGCGACTCAACGATGCAGTGTCGGGAGGGATCCCAGAAGCGCTAGGCCTTGGACTGACAAGAGACACCAAAGAAGGTGCAGCGACGTCCGCAGGGGGCGACCTTGCCACCCTGATGCGGGGCGAGCAGCCACAAAATGGCCATGCAGCTCTAGACGCGAGCCAGGCGGAGGTCAGCTCGCTGAGCGCACCAATGCTTGTACGGCGTGGATTGGCGAGGAAGGGGACTGTGGGGAATCCGGTTCTAGACCCAGGTCATGTAGGCAATGGTTTCAAAGTAAAAGCCATCGGAGAGACCGGACTCGACCCGCATGGTGCGGACGGTGTTGGCCATGGTACGATTCCATTGTTCGGTATGACACCGTTCTGAGCGGGCATGTAGGGCGCGGATGTCTCATGGTGGATCCCGCATGAGGCGAGAAAGGTCGTGGCCTCACCCATGTACTCACCACCGCGATCAAAGCAAAAGCGGCGAAGAGAGCAGCCATTTCGCGATCCGGAAGGACAAGCCAGTCATGGATGGCTCGGGCGACATCGATCTTCTACCGAAGGCAGAAGACCCAGCGGTAGCGAGAGTAGTCGTCAATGAGGGTGAGGACATAGCGGCCGTGCTCGCCGATGGACTCGGTGGGGAGAGGGCCCATGACATCCAAATGGACAAGGTCAAGAGGGGCAAACACATGGGAGGAAGACAAAAGGTACGTGGGCCAGTGCATCTTCCCTTGAGCGCAATCAATGCACTCAATGGGGCACGGGAGGGGGAAAGTCTCTGGGTCAAGGCCCTTGGCCGGCTGGGAACGGAGTATGCTGTCTATGGCGGCAGAGTGGGCGTGGCAAAGGCAGCGGTGCAAGAGGCCAGTGTGCGAAGGAGAAAGTATGCTGGTGACAAACACATGGCCAGTGGTGGCCGACGTGGAGGAGACGAAAGGGGGGGAGGAGAGGCGCGGCACATGCCACAGGTTCCCACGGGCGGTGGCGTGCAGAACGACGAGACTTGACGGATGCAACGACATAGTGCCAACACCACGCAAGTGCACAACGTCCATGCTCATGCAGTCAAGGGTAGTGACAGACAGGAGGCTAAGCTCGAGACCAGGGACGAAGAGGACATCGGACAGAAAGATGTCACCGGGAGGACAACGAAAACGAACGACGCAAACACCACGGACAGGCAACACCTGACCTGAGCCCGTCCGGACACCGGAGACATCGCCTACAGGCCCGAGCATACTAAAGGCCTCACGAGAGGCCGTCATGTGATGCGTGGCCCTGGAGTCGATGATCCAGGTCTTAGCAGGGTCTTGGAGCGGGGTCCCCAGATTGCTAACGGTCACATGACAGCAAGCAAGGGACGCAGACGTGGTGGAAGGAGGCGAGAACCCGAGACTGCCAATCGTCAAGCTACGCAATGTCGTCATAGGAAGGGGTAGAGGAGACCATGGGAGACAACGAGACAGACGAGGAAACGGGACATCGCCGTAGTTCAGTCTCAGTCATGCAAGGCTGGGTAGGAGAGCAGGAGATGATGCAACTCGTACTTCCTACGGGAGGAGAGCGTGTCAGGCCGAGCTGGAGCGCGATGAAGTGCTCCAGCTGACGCTCACGAGAGGACTGCCCGGGAGTGTAGACCGAGTGCGGAATGAAAGCATCGGAGCCCGGGTAAGGGAGGGACGGTGCCGATGACGAGAACGAAGGCACCAACGACTGTGGATAGTACTGTTGCGGTACGGGTGTCTCCTTGACTAGCAGAGCTGTCGGAGTGATAAGCCGCTGGATGAGGTCGAGGTGTCACCGCCGGCGACAGCGACTGCGGCAGAGGCAAGACGGTGCTCGCATCGGCGACGCATGATGGTGGTGATGCGCGCCTCGTCCGTCGAGAGAGGGCACATGTACCACCCCAGCCCGGGCTGGCTACAGTTGTGGCAGATCGAGCCACCATCGTAGGACCCGGTTGACGATTGCTGCTACTGCTGTTGCGGCGGACCCTTGCCTTTCTTGTTCCGGCTTTTCTTCTTCTTCCCCAAAGACGATGAGGTAGCTACGGCGGGGGAAGCAACGACCACAAAGGCGACAGCAGGGGAGGCGACGGCAGGGGAGGCAAGAGCCTCTATGCGCTGGAGCTGGGACTCCAGACAAGCTTCCTCAATGCGGACGAAGAGCTCGTATGCCAAAGGCATGAGGGTACCCTGGGCCACCATGGTGGAGAGGACATCCTGGGGGTAGTGCACGAAGACGTCCGCGTACGCGCTGGTGGCGCCGCACTTGAAAGTGAGGAGCGCGGCCAGAGGGGGTGGGGCAGATCTGCCGAGACGACGAAGGATGACGTGCGCCCACTGCCACTGGGTAGTGACCGTCTTGGTCTCCCCCATGTGCAGGGAGTTGAACTCCCAGAGCAGACCGTTGGTCTTTGCGTCGCTGGACAGGCGATGGGGCCGGGTGAGGATGTGCCACGCGGTTGCAGGGTCTGGGGTGGCGCCAGCAGTGATGTCGCCGAGGAAAGGCTCTAGGCCGAAGCGGGAAGCCGGAGGGGGGACTGGGACTAGGGCACGGACAGCGCGACCAGCATCATACAATTGGTCGGCCTGGTTGGGGTGAGAAGGGAGGGTGTAGTATGCCCACAGGCCCTCACCCTGCACCCAGATCCGGAATCTGAGCTCCCAGCTTCAGAAATGCTCGCAGGCCTAAAGTAGCAGGGGCGGCGTCTCAAAGTCCTTCTGCCTGCGGCCGGCACCCAGAGTGGGGCCAAGGATGGAGGTCACCGTCTGCCGCTAGTGCTGAGTCTGCTGCTACGCCAGGTAATGAGTAGCAGCAGACACAACGGGGCTTGCGTGCTCGGGAGGGTTGAATGGTGGCAGCAAACTGGTGATTGACTAGGAGGCCAATGGCTACAACGTTGCGAGCTGCTGCATCAAGGGGGCGAGCTATTGCGTAGGAGCAGCCAAGGGGTCAGGGTTGCCACTAGTGACGGCAGAGGGTTGCTGCTGCTGCTGGTGCTATTGCTGCTACTGGTGGTGGTGCTGCTGTTGCTACTGTTGCTACTGCTGTTGCTGCTACTATAGCTGTTGCAGGAAAGGGGGGCTGGGGGTCCCCCCAACAGAGGAGGACCCCTCTTAGGGGGGCTATTAGTCATGGTGGCTTATGGTGCCTCTCTTCCCCTTTTGTTTGTTTATTTGTTTTTTTTGTTGTGTGCTGCTGATGTCAGTTGTGATGTCAGCTGAGGATGGCTGACGTCACCAGAGGCTACTTTGGTATGTGCAGTATTACTACTTTATTTTTTGTGTTGATGACGTTAGCAATGATGTCAGTAGTGACGTCAGCAGACGACCGCTGACATCAGCAGCGATTGATGTAGTCGTTACTATGGGGCTCCAACCGCTGTTGTTGCTGCTGCTGTTGTTGCTGCTATTGCTGCTGCTACTACTACTATTGTTACTGTTGTTACTACTACTAGTGATGCTGCTGCTACTACTGCTGCTGCTGCTGTTGCTACTGCTGCATCTTTTGTTGATGCTACGGCTGTTACTGCTGTTGTTGCTGCTGCTGCGGTAGCTGCTACTGCTGTTGCAGCTGCGGGGGATCCCCTTTTTTTCTCTTTTCTTCTTGCTCGTCGCTGCGAGCTCGCTGCTCGCTTCGAGCGACAAGCCACGAGCAGCAAGCTTGCTGCTCGTAACTCGCTGCTTGTTGCTCGCTGCGCGCAGCGAGCTCGCTGCCAGTAGCTCGCTGCTCGCAGCAAGCAGCGGGCTCCGGGCAGCTGCTGCAGCGGCTGTTGCTGCAGCCGATGCTGCTATTGCAGCTGCTACCGCCGGCTGCTGCTGAAACGAGCTGTTGTGAGCTGCTAGTGCTGCCGGTTGCTGCTCGCTACTGCTATTGCGGGCTGCTGCTGCTGCGAGCTGCTACGAGCTGCCGCTGCAGCCAACTGCTGCTGTGTGCTGCTGCTATTGGCTGCTGCTACCACTGCTCGTTGCCACGGCAAGCTGCTGCTGCTGTTGCTGGCTGTTGTCAGTCACACCTGGAGGACGTCGCCGCATGCGTCGTTGACAACAAGCGCTTGACGTGGCCTGCCGCTCACCTCCTCGCGTCAAGCGTGGGGGTCAGTGCTGCCAAATAAAATCCGGCAGCATTTCCCCTGGCCAAGTGACCGTGGGAAAAATTCTGATGCCACCACGAAGCGGGTCAATGCTGCCTGAAAAAATCCGGCAGCATTTCCCCTGCACTAGCGCGTATGGGGGTCCGCCGGCGTGATCCGATACCTGTACGTCAGTCTTCTGCAGCTGCTGCTACGCTCTGTCTCTAATACCAAGAACGAAATACTAGGCAATAAGTTGGGGCAGTAGCGTTGTTGATGCAACATGCGGGCTTCCACGCTCGTTGCTTAAGTCTGCTGCCCTCTTAGTCTGTTGCTCTAGAGACTAAGTCTGGAAGCTCTGGGTTTATTACTCAGAAACGGGCGCGCCAGTGTTAGCGCCACAAAGCAACCAGAAACTGAGTGTAACTCATTAGCAGTGAAGAATGAGCAATAATGGGAGACCCCTCCAAGTTCTAACTCCCTCCCACTTGTGTACAACTTGTTACTCAGCTAACCAGCCAATCAGAAAATAGTCCTAGACCTATTTTAAGGCAGACAGGGTTTCTTCGGTGAGCCCTGCCAGACGCCGGACAGCCCAAAACCCGAGCGTCGTCCATTTTGCCTGAAAGCTAGATCATACCATAATGCTAACGCTGCGAACGCAGTCGTGCAGTCAGAATTAGCTAGAAAATAGCACCAAAGAGTTATGGCTGCCCGAACCCGGGTAATGCCTACGACAGTCAGTGATGCCAAACAGGGCCACACAGCAAGAGACATGGACCCTAGGCATAACATGACGCTGCGGACGCAATGCCACATCCAGAAACAGAGCTGGGTGCATGGAAACATCATATGTAGTGGCAGTGATCGCCAGCGGCCCGACCGTCGAGGAGGCTTGCCAATGGAGCTAAGCGCATCGTTGGAGGGAGGAGGCTCCAGCAAACGGTGCGTGGGCCTTAGCGCGCGTCGGCTCCACCAAGCGACACTTCAGCAGCGTCAAGTCTTGCCGTCAGTCATCTACACGCCGATGTACACAAGCTGGGAGGACACAACAGAGTACAACGAGAGATGCGCGAAAACCAACATTTCCTTAGGTCCCAGCAGAAGCCCATGCAAATCATAACCATAACATCCGGAATGTACTTTGGAGTTGGGTTTGAACAAGTGGAGCCGATGAGAGTGTCGCACGGTGGAACCGACACGCGCTGAGGCCCACGCACCGTTCGCTGAAGCCTCCTCCCTACGGCAATGCGCTCAGCTCCATCGGCAGGCCTCTGCGGTGGTCGAGCCGCTGGCGGTCATTGTCACTACAGATGCTGTTTCCATGCACTCAACTCTGTTTCTAGTTGTGGCATTGCGTCTGCATCGTCATGCTATGCCTAGGATCCGTGTCTCCTGCTGTGTGGCCCTCCTTGGCGTCACTGACTGTTGTAGGCACTACCCGGGTTCGGGCAGCCATAACTCCTCGTTGCTACTTTTCTAGCTGATTCTGACCGCACGATTGCGTTTGCAGCGTCGGTATAATGGTATGGTCCAGTTTTCAGGCAAAACGGACTATGCCCGGGTTTTGGGCTGTCGGGCGTCTAGCAGGGCTCACCGAGAAAACCCTGCCTGACAGAATATAGGTCTAGGACTATTTTCTGATTGGCTGGTTAGGTGAGTAACAAGTTCTATACTAGTGGGGGGGAGCTAGAACTTGGAGGGGTCTCCCATTGTTGCTCATTCTTTATTCCTAACTAGTAACTTTCAGTTTTCAGCTGCTTTCTGGCGCTAACTCTGGCGCGCGCGTTTCTGAGTAACAAACCCAGAGCTTCCAGACTTCGACTCTAAAGCAACAGACTAAGGGGGCAGCTGACTGAAGCAACGAGCGTGGAAGCCCGTACGCTACATCAAAAACGCTGTTGCCCCAACCTGCTGCCTAGGTTTTCTAGCTTGGTATCAGAGCCAGAGCGTAGGAGCAGTAGCAGAAGACTGGCGAACAGGTGCCAGACAACGCCGACAGACCCCCATACGCGCCAGTGCAGGGGAAATGCTGCCGGATTTTTTCCGGCAGCATTGACCTGCGTGGTGGTGGCGTCAGATTTTTTCCCACGGCCACTCAGCCAGGGGAAATGCTGCCGAAATTTTTTCGGCAGCACTGACCCCCACGCGTGACGCGAGGAGGTGAGCGGCAGGCGGTGTCTGACACCTGCGAGCGACAACACACGCTGCAATGCCACCCAGGTGCAGTGACTGGCACCAGCACGCAACAGCAGCAACCTGCAGCAGTGGCAGCTGCAGGCAACGGCAGCAAGTAGTGGCAGCAACAGCCAGCAGCAGCTGCATGCACAGCAACAGCGGGCAGAAGCAGCAGCTCGCAGCAGCCCGTAACAGTAGCAGCCCGCAGCAACACCTCGCAGCAGCAGCAGCAGCACGCAGCAGCAGCCCGCAACAGGAGCCTGCAGCGGCAGCAAGAAGCAGCCGTAGCACGTAGCAACTGCAACAGCGTGCAGCAGCAGCAGCGGGTTGCAGCAGCCGTAGCAGCGAGCTGCAGCAGCAGCGAGCTGCAACACCAGGAGTAGCGAGTTATTGCTGGCAGCAACCAGCCGCAGCTGCTGCTGCTTGCAGCTCGCAGGAAGCGAGTAGCAAGCAGCAGCCCGCTGCTGCCAGCAAGCAGCAGCCCGCTGCTTGCAGGGAACAGCGGGCTATTGCCCGCTTTGACAGAAAAAAAATGACAAAAAAACGATGAGAAGGAGAAACAAAGAAAAATCCCCCACCCCGCAGAGCAGCAGCTGTAGCACGTAGCAGCTACAACAGCGTGTAGCACTAGCAATGGACTACAGTAGCCACAGCAGCCGTAGCAGCTCACAGCAACAGCAGTTGTAGCTGCAATTGTAGCCGCAGCAACAGCAGCAGCAGCAGCAGCCGCAGCCGCAACAGCAGCAGCAGCAACTGCAGCCACAACAGCAACAGCAACAGTAGGAGTAGCGGAAGCAGCACCTGCATCAACAGCAGCAGCAGCCGCAGTGGCAGCACCACCAACAACTGCAGCAGTAGTAGCAGTAGCAGCAGCAGTTGCAGCAGCTGCAACAACAACAGTAGGAGTAGCGGAAGCAGCACCTGCATCAACAGCAGCAGCAGCCGCAGTGGCAGCACCACCAACAACTGCAGCAGTAGTAGCAGTAGCAGCAGCAGTTGCAGCAGCTGCAACAACAACAGTAGCAGTACCAGCAGCGGCGGCCCCAACAACCGCCGTTGCTGACGTCAGCACCTCTCTGTTGACGTCATTGCTGATGTCATCAACAATAAAGAAAAACAAAAAGAAGGGGAGAAAGGGAAGGGGGAAGACAACCAAAGGGGTGGGTAGAATTCCCACTGCCCCAAGCCACTGCTGATATCAGCAACACAAAGACAAAAAAAAAACACAAGGGACATCAAACCATGGCTGGTAGCCCAGGTGAGGAGGGGTCCTCCTCTGTTGGGGGGATCCCTACCCCTCCTTTCTTGTAGTGATTGCAGTAGCAGCAGCAGCAGCAACA
>SZWC01006338.1:14712-26822 GCA_023375785.1 Penium margaritaceum | reverse complement strand
CACACCGTCTCTCGTGCACACCGTCTCTCGTGCACACCGTCTCTCGTGCACACCGTCTCTCGTGCACACCGTCTCTCGTGCACACCGTCTCTCGTGCACACCATCTCTCGTGCACACCGTCTCTCCTGCTCACCGTCTCTCGTGCACACCGTCTCTCGTGCACACCGTCTCTTGTGCACACTGACTCTTGTGCACACCGTCCCGTTTGCAGCCCACGTTGGCTCACCGTACTTTGAGCAGATGCTATGCTTGTCCCGTTCTCCAGAGTAGACCTCATCGTGTGGAGCAGAGCTTGCACATGCACATGCTCTGTGTATCCACCCAGGGATCCCAAAATCGCCAATCGCTCAAATCGCTACTTTCTAAGAATCGCCAAAAAAGCGCCATTCCTGCAGATGGAAAGTAGTAATTGAATCGCTCCCCACTTAAAATTTTCATCTTATAATCCCCCCCACGCCCCCGATCACCGAAATCTCCCAAAATGACCACCTCCCCTCAATGTCTTTAAAGCCTTTCACTCATGAAGCTTTACCACCCAGCCCTCCTCAACCCCTCCATTCCCCACCTTGCTCTCTCTCTCTCTCTCTCTCTCTCTCTCTCTCCACCCTTCTCAAATGGACCTCCCAATAAAATTCTTCAAATTTGGGGAATTTCAAAGTTATGAAAATTTTCAAAATTTAAAAATTTACTGCAAAATGGCCTTCAGTAACGGCGACTTAATCATCTTAGTGATTGATTCGGCGATTCTTGCCAGGAACGTAGAGATTTTTTCATCCCCAAAGTTCAAACCGCGAGGACCCGGGAAGAGCCAACCAGCAAACACATCTGTACTGAAAGCCTCTGTTCTGGAAAGCCTATGTGGTCAAACTTGTTCGTGAATCCTGATTCATTTATGGTTTTTTCCCTTCCATCTGTGTGTTTTTTTTTCCATCCGTGGTTCTGCACGTATGTCGGCGCAACCGCAGCCAGTTACGAGCTGGAACACGGCGTACCTGCGCACGCTGGTCGAGAACGCATCATCGTAGTTGAACTTGTTTTGTCCGTCTGTATTGCCCATGGTGTTGTACGTCTGTATTGCCCATGGTGTTGTACGTCGGCGCAACCGCAGCCGGTGACGAGCTGGAACACGGCGTACCTGCGCACGCTGGTCGAGAATGGGCCGCACACCCTCCCGGGCGCGACGCACGTCGAGGACGAGCGCGGCAACGTCATCGCGCTGGCGGGCCTCACCCCCGAGCGCCGGCGCGCTCTCGCCCGCACGCTCCTCTCCACCCCCTCCGCGCCCGGTGCCGTGGCCGCCACGCCATCCACCCCCCTCGCGCTCGCCATGTCGCCGGCGGCCCCGGCGCTTGCGAGAAAGAGCCCGGGAGGCGGGCTGGCGACGGCGACGCCGTTTGGGGCGCTGGCGGCGACCACGGAGAAGCGGCGTGCGGTGGCAAAGCTGGTGTACCGGCACCTGCGCGATGGCGACGTCGTGCTTGTGAACCGCCAGGTGAGTGGTTGTGTGCGCGTGTGAACCCACAGTAGGGGAAAAAAAAAAAACTCAGACGTTCTGCAAAACATCCTAGTTTTTTTTTCTTCTTCTTCTTCTCCCAACTCTTAGACTTTTGGCAAATTGTTTAAGTTTTTTGTTTCCTGCTGGCGACGGCTACGCCGTTTGGGGCGCTGGCAGCGACCACGGAGAAGCGGCGTGCTGTGGCGAAGCTGGTGTACCGCCATCTGCGTGACGGCGACGTCGTGCTCGCCAACCGCCAGTTGAGTTGGTCGTGCTCTTGTGAACCCACAGGTGAGCAGGGGCGTTTCCTTTTTTTTCTTTTTCATTTTCCCCCTAGACTGTTTGCAAAACATTCTGCAAAACATCAAGCCCATCGGTTTGTTTAGAGATTTCCGAACACTTTCAAAGTGCTTGTCAACCGCCAGTTGAGTAGGGATGGAGTTTCCATCGACCTCGTCAACGCTAAACTTCGGTGTGTTTGCCCGTGAGTTGCAATGCGCAGCTGTGGAGCAACTTGCCGTTCACCAATACCGCACCGCACGAGAAGCGTGGACGTGGTGGACGCTTGCTCTCATTCGGTATTGCACCAGTTTGGACGGGGGGTGTTGGTTTTTCACCATCAGTGGTGCCCCTGGTTCAGAGGCAAAGTGAGCTGATGGTGAAAACCCAACCCCCCCTACGCGTCCTCGAACGGTTGGTTTTTCACCATCAGTGGTGCCCCTGGTTCAGAGGCAAAGTGAGCTGATGGTGAAAAACCAACCCCCCCTACGCGTCCTCGAACGGTTGGTTTTTCACCATCAGTGGTGCCCCTGGTTCAGAGGCAAAGTGAGCTGTTGTGGCGAACCGCTTGGCTCTAAGGTGGGGGGAGGGTTCACGATGAAACCCCGTAGCTTTCCAAGGGCCAACCGAGGAACAACTCCCACAACTGGAGTCGTATCAATATCGATATCGATTTCGATATCGATATTGATGTTGAAATGTCAGTACTTCGATCAATGTTTTGATGTTTTAGTCGACCCAATATCAATGTCATTAACGACCGATGCAAAGAATCGATATTGAAATCCAAAATCATCTGACAGATCTGGTGAGAGGGGAGGGGAACTTTCCGTGACACATTTCAAAACATTGATATCGATGGATTACTGAGATCAATATCGAATGTTTGTATCGATATTGATATCGATATGAGTATCAATGTTTCGAGATTGTTTTTGGCGATTGTGACAGTATTGATATTGATTTCCCACCACCCTTTAGGGAGATGCACAAGGGAATGACCGGTCACCGTGTCACAAACAAGTTCGACTTGGACCTCATGTTTGGGAGGAACGAGGCGATTCGACAATTTGGGCTCACACTGAGTTGTTCCCTCTGACCCGGGAACGGGGGAACAATCTGGTCACTGCAGCATAGTTGGTCTCTGACCGAGGTCACCTCTAGTACCTCGGCAAGGTAACAGTTGCGGAAATCACCGGCATCCTGAATCGGAAAAGCCTGAGAGTGGAAGGGGGAGGGAGAAAAGCGGGAACTGGGTGCTCCTCGCCCGCCTGGCCAAGGTCTGCCTCTCACGTGGGACTCGACAGTGCTCGGCGGAGGCCCTCGCACACTGGGCACAGCGGGCGGTGAGCGTCCTTGCCCAGCGCGTCTCGATTGTAGGGATCCGAGCCCGCTGCGCGGCTATCCGACTCTACGTCTCCACTCACGCCAGATCCTCGGCCCCCTTCACTGGCGAGGTGGCCCCCATTGCGCGCCAGGGACGTGTGCGATCTCTCCTCACACTCTCAGCCCTCTGCGGGGTGGAGCCGACATCCTGGGAAGCCTAGCTCCCATTCTTTGTAGTCCACCTTATTGTGCCGAGGGTTGCGGCGCTTGCATGCATCTCTATACCCCGGTGAGATATTGGGCATCTCGTGGCTGCGAGAGATTTCTGGCTGAGAGTGTCACTTGCGAGAGAGAAAAAACAGTTTAGAACAGTTTGCAAGGGTGGCGGCGCTTGCATGCATCTCCATACCCCGAAGTTGTGCCGGCCATGGGCGGCCTTGCATGCTTCCCTCCTAAAAAGAAAAGAAAAAAAAAATGAAAAAAGGGTGAACTGGACAAACTTGAGAAGGGGAAAAGTGTTGGTGGGGCAGGAGAGCTCGGATGCTAAACAAGAGGAGGCTGTGGGGAAGCGTGCAGATTTTGCAGCGAGAAAGACGGAGGTGAAGGTGGAGCCGGTTTTGCTTCGGAACAAGAATTGAGGTCGCGCTCATGAAAGGGAGTTGTGATTGCGAGAGGAAATAGTTGGAGCTATGTCGGCTTGGACTATTTTGTGAAGAGGGAATAGCAAGACCGGAACAAATGTCTCTTCGAATAGGGGCAGCGAGCACGAGGGGATTTGAGAAGCAACGACGGGAGCAAGGATGTTTTGAGAGCCGATTTTGGGAGCAATGAAGCCACGGTGTTCTTTCTTTGCAAGGAGAGACGTGGCAATAGAAAAATGAAAGTTTGTTGGTGAAAGGGGGAAGGCAGGTTTCAGAGACTGAGTCTTGTTTTGTGACCCATAGCGACTTGTCATGACGTCTTGTCATGGCGAATGATGGGAAGTCGACGTGACGTTCCTTCAATTGACGATCATATTTAAGCCGCATTCATTCCTTCTCAGAGGAGGCTAGTTCTACAGCCGAGCGAATCGTTTGAGCGTTGGATTGGGAATAAAAGTAAGACGCAAGAGGTGAGTGTAACAAGCAACGGGTTGAGTTGCAGATGGGACTTGCGGCCAAAGACAAGCACAACACCACGACTCGTCCTGGGACATGGGCCGGTGCAATGCAAGATGACGAATAGGTCAACCGCCGCACGTTGTGTTGGTGACAGAAGCGTGAGTGTGGACGGTCCTGTGGGTGGTGAAATTCTTGAGCAGCTCTGAACAAGCCAATCTGTTGAGTGAGACTTCGGACTTTGACATCAACAACGATGATGTTTGACGAATGGAAATGGAAAGGTTGGCTTGCAAGAGGAATCGAATGAGAAGAAGAGAGAAAAAGATTTGATGTGCGATGTGCAAACATCTGTCTGTTTTCATGGAAGTGCTCTCTTGAGCGCAAAAGGGATTTTCGAATGTTGAGTAGTCCAGTAGGTGTGAGAGCTTCTTGACTCACGAAACAGAAAACTGGAGCTACGCAGCTGTGCTTGATGCAGACTCACATACAGACTGCATGCGTGTCTTTGGTCGAATGCGTTGGTGATTCCTTCCTGCAGCTTATGCCGACACACTGACCCAAACGTTTCCAAAAACCTACCGCCAGTTCTCTCTCGAGTGCCTCCGCAGTCGTTGGCATTGTGTCATCGACGTTCCCATGACCAACTGAAGATATTTTTGACTTAGACGTTTTGCAAAACGTCTACGTCAAAGATATCCGACGTTCCCGTGACTGACTGACGGCCGTAGGCCTCCACCAGATTCCATCAGTTTGGCAGGAGGTTAGTCTGAAGGTCGAAGGAGTGACTCGTCTATGATTCTGGAGGCCATGAAGGCGCAGTGCATGCGCCTGCCACTCTGTTCCGATGTATGCCTTGTTTGACCAAGTTTGAAGTGAAATGGATGATTAGGGTGGGCAAAAAACATTTGTGTTGACCCAAAGTTACTACCGATGTTGCCCCTCAACATCGATGTTCATATTGATGTCGATATTGACACTCGATATCGATATGATATGATATTGATATTGACTTCTGGCCTCTCCAAATGGAGAGGCCAGAAGTCAACATCGACTTTGACAATCAGACACCTTTTTTGGTCGCTGAAGGCGTCAACCTGGACAATTCTGATGCAAGGAATCATTACATGAAGTCAAAGTCAACTTTGAAGCACTTTCAGGCCCTGATTTGTGGCATTGGAGGTGGATGTGAGACTGACGATGCTTTAATATCTGGTAAATAGTCACCAAGATGGAGCAATATGGAGGCTTAGTCATAGAAAAAAAAGAAGAAAAAAACAAATGTCAAAATGTTCAATAATTGAGATATCGATATCCAAATATTGAATATCACAATATTCCCACCCTATGCTTGATTGGACTATCGTTGCAATTTCTACGCAACCTCTACTCAACGTCCTCATCCCTGTTGCAGGAAAACGATTTATCCCACCCATTTTCTTCACAAAGAGACTTTGATAGACAAGGTTGTCCACACACCCTGTTGTGATCAAGATCTTCATCAGCTATGTTCTCAACCTCAACACTTTCTCGGGCATAAAAGTTGACATGTGTGACATCCCGGTCCAATCGTGAGGCTTCCTTTCGCAGGTCCTCACAATGATGACTCGATCAAAGTCAGCTCCACATGCAACATTTGGTGCAGTCGGTTCGTGGCTCGACTTTTGTGGGATAGGATGGTTGCAAATCCGGCAATGAGTGATGTGATAGCCATCCACCCAACACCCCATCTGGCAACACCGCTTAGGGCACTCAACATGCGAGTCCAAGACATGTAGGAGGTGGACTTCTCTACGTACTTATCCTATCCTTTTCGGAACGACATGTTATTTGACGGAATCTTGATGGCTTCACGGCAGTCATGATTCGATCGCGTGTTTTCTATGGCACGAAAGGTTTTACGAAACCAGTGTGAAAATCCCTTTGTGGTTCTATGACACAGTCATTGAGGTTCTGAAGAAGCTTGTTGGCACAAGGAACAAAGAATATGACTTGTCAGTTGGCCCCTATGACGAGGGAGTGAGACGTTTTTTTCTCCAGTGTCTCAAGCGCGGAGGCTCTACTGAGAGCGCTAAACAAGTGACCCAACACGGTCGCAAGAGCGCAAGCAGTAATTGAGACAACACGAAAACGTGTCATAAACCAGACGCGAAGGTGGTTATCTGGGTGGTTTAATCTTGTGAAACTGTTTCTTAACCGAACTGTGTCTGCGTAAGAAACGGGTATGTCACATGAAGTGGACTCGCTCAACGAGGCTCACATGCTTGCCAAGGACACAACTTTTGAGCTGTAAACAGAGACTGGCCATGTGGGTTCCACATCTCGCGAAAGGAAGTACATGGCTGAACCGAGCCTAGAGTAGAACCAGTGAGACTGTGTGGTGGATGGCGGCAGCTTTTCTCATACTCGAGCGTCGTAAGAACATGTGTGATCTCCAAGGTAAAAAAACAAGAAAGACTCTCTGGAGCTTCTCACACAGCGGTGTTTGGAGACAACAGACGACCGTTGGTTGTCGCAGTTTTCAGTATGTCTAAGCGGCTTTTGGAGGGGATGTCGTCTCGTGCGAGACATCTGATACCAACGACGGTTTGTCTAGGCCTATTTGGGGGTTGCGTTGAAGGATCAATCTGGTTTGTCTTGCTTTTAGCTACTGGCTCTATTAAAAACAAAGCCTAAACTCAAGGATTTTCACAGCTGCTTTCCAATGTATGGTTGTCTTCTTATGTAGTGTACTGTTTGCTGACGAACAGTAAACTGGCGAGATTGTGTGGAAGAAGACAACCATACACCGAAAGCCAGCCGCAGAGGTTTCTGCGTTTGGTCTAGTAGAGTTTTGAGCCGGTAACCATAAAGGAGATGTGCCGGCTGCATACCCCTGAGCTGTCCTAACAGAGCTACAAAAACCTCTTCTGGTGTCACGTGCCTCACAAAAGGTGACGCTTATCCCATGAGCGGCTCAGAGCAGCTGAAAATCTGTTCTTGCGTTTGCCATCGATCGTCTGCTGTCTCCGGACACCGTTGTGTGAGAGATGTTCTAGAATGTCATCGTAGCGGGTTTTTTTTTTTTTAGCCTCGTATAGAACACACATTTTCTTAACCCGCTCACCTATGAGCTTCGGTTGCCACCGACCACCGTTCCGTCTAAATGCTACACCGGGCTCGAGTCAGCTATATGGTGTCTTGCATTGCATTGCATTGCATGTAGTGAGGAACCCAGAAGGCAAGCGTGATGTACGTGTGTGTGTGCTGTGAAGCATCGCTCCTGTGTAGCGCTTGAACGGTTGTGCTTTGGTAAACGTTTCAACAATGTTCAAGAAGTCCTCTGTAGCACGTGACGTTCTCGTGTCCCCCAAGCAGGTATAGTTGAATCAAACACCTTCTTTGCTAAATCAGAGCACCTGGATGACCACCTCCGCGTTTGATTTGTCACGTTTTTCGTGTTGTCTTGAAGATCGCTCGCACTGCTGTGACAGCATTGGGTCGCTTTCTGAGTGCTCTCAGGCGGGGCCTCTACGCTCAGGGGTATTGAACAGGGAAGCGTGCAGCTCCTTCATGAAGAAGCTAATCAACCAGCCGGAATTTTTTGTGCCACGTGCCACACAAGCTTCAGAGTGGATGTGAGAATGCCTTGAACTTGATGCAGGATTTCTGCATTGTTTTCAGCTTGTTCAATGCCGTGAAGGGCATGAGGGTGGATGTCACGTAGGAGAGCGCGTGGACTTGCACGGAAATGACTTGGGTGGCTATGGTGGCTAATTCTATCTCATGGTTTTCGGTCCAAGGGCTGATTTTGTCAAGTTGGATTTGTAACGCCGACTCAAAATGGAGTCAGCCCCGGTAGGTCATCTGCACTCAGCCCCTCTTGTCTCTCAAACTGTTAGAACTGTCAACTTTCATACTCCACGAGATTTCAAAGTGGGAAAAGTTGATGACGATGACAATGTTGAACAAGATGGGGGAGAGTGGACACCCCTGCCGCATGCCTGCCTGTATTGGGAATGAGTATGATAGATCATTCTCCCACCGCACCTGGGCCGAGGAGGTCAAGTAGAGGTTGCGCAGAAATTGCAACGCTTGTCCTGTCACCCCTTCCAGCTGAAGCTTCGTGAACATCGCCACCGACAGTGCTGTGAGTCATAACCACACTCGAAACTGAAAGCCTGACGGCTGACCGTACCACGAAATGTTTCTGAGTTTTTGGAAGCCGGTCTTTTTTCAGCCAATTTCGTGGTTTTTTTTTTTAAATAATCTGTTTGGGCTCCCTCCTAGTGGTGTTTTCAGATTTTACTTGAACATAGATTGTTGGGGAGAAATCTGACAAGAGCTCCGCTGTTAGTCCAACGATTTTAAGAATTAAGAATTCATCGTACCCACCTTCCGCAGTGAGTAGCTTTCCCCAAATCTCCACCTTCAAGTACATCTGAAAGTAGATCCGAAAGTACATCTGAAAGCATGAACAGGAGCACCGAATGTTAAACTCTCCATGGAATCACGCAACGACAGGATTGAGCCAGTAGATGCGATGCGATGTACGAGATGAAATGCTGAAACGACAAGCGTCATCGACGACGACTGCGACTGTGGTTCAAGGACGCATAGGGCTATGAACACGAAGCCGCATTGACCAAAATTTCATCCCCGAGCGAGTGCGACCAACTCGACTAACGACTAACGACTAACTTGGTGCAAATCTCAATTGTAAAAGCCCTCTCTTTTCTACACGCCGGGTCTGAGTTGCACCCGTGGTTGGTCGCACAACGGCCGATCGATCACCTCCTCATGCGCCTCCCTTCAATTCGCCACGTCCGTGGCGAACTCGCCATTGTTGACATGATGGCACCTTGGTCCTCCTCGGATATCAGGTCTTTTTCAGGTTTGTGTGTGTGTGTGTGTGTGTGTGTGTGTGTGTGTGTGTGTGTGTGTGTGTGTGTGTGTGTGTGTGTGTGTGTGTGTGTGTGTGTGTGTGTGTGTGTGTGTGTGTGTGTGTGTGTGTGTGTGCGTGTGTGTGTGTGTTGTTGTTGTTGTTTTCTTTTTTCTTTTCTCTTTTTTTTTTCTTTTTCTTTTTTTTCTCTGAACGCTTTGCAAAGTGCTTTAGAACTTATGAAACACGTTCCTCACGTATCTGGTCCTTGTCAAACTCATCGCAAACAGGAACGGAGGCATGTCATCGTCTTGTGGTCACATCATGCGTGCAGCTCTTAGCTTTCTTGCCGTTTGTGCAAATTTGAGTGAGAGTATTCACATTGGATATCCTGTGAGGGGCTGTATTGCGATCTTCACCGAGTCCGCACCAAATCATGTACCTTTGAAGTCACCTCTCTCTCTCCGACTGTCCCCGGCCCGTCGCGACCCCACGCTTCCAGGGTACACCTTTTCTTACCACCACCCACATCAGCAAAGCTTTTGTTGAGCTTTTGTTGATGTTTTGTTGGGCTGTTTTCGCCCCCCCCGTGCCACAGGGGGGAGGCAGGCGCTCTGTTGAACTTAGGGTTGTTTATTCCGATTATTTTTATCTCGATAAGATAAACATCACGATGATTTCTGTCATGATGATTTACCTTCGTCCTATCTTCCTCCTTTGAAAAGTTATCTTTATCTCTTATCTTTATCCTTCGCGATGCTTTTTTTTTTTATCCCCCATCAAATCGATGTTATCCCTACGTGAGTGGGATATTTATCTCACTGAGTGGGGATGATTATCCTACATCCTGGGGATATAATAATAAACCTTTCACATATTTATCGCCTGCTGGGCGATAATTATTGCCTGCTGGGCGATGATTATTGCCATGTCAATAGTTATCCCCCAGAGGCTATGATTATCTGGACGATAATTATCGCCGATAAAAGACCCTCTCTGGGGGACCGTTGTCCTATCTTCATCTAGATAAGATGAACTTCGATAATGGGGGGGATAGTTATCGAAATGATATAGACGAAAGTGAAAAGATTATTATCCTCACCCACCCTAGTTGAGCTGTAGCGCACCCCAGTTGACTTCCTCGTCTCGTTTCTTGTATGGTGTCTCGCCTCATGTGTTGTCTCTTCTTGTCTTGTTTCTTTTCGCGTTTTGTCTCGTTTCTTGTCTTGTCTTGTCTTGTTTCTCGTCTCTTCTTGTCTTGTTTCTCGTCTCTTTTTGTCTTGTTTCTTGTCTCGTCTTGTCTTGTTTCTCGTCTCGTCTTGTCTTGTTTCTCGTCTCTTCTTGTCTTGTTTCTCGTCTCTTCTTGTCTTGTTTCTTGTCTCGTCTTGTCTTGTTTCTTGTCTCGTCTTGTCTTGTTTCTCGTCTCTTCTTGTCTTGTTTCTTGAGTCGTTTCTTGTCTCAATCCTCTTCTCATCTCATCTCGTGTGGAGGTGCAGGAATCGATCCTCTGTCACGCAATCTGACGAGCCATGCGCTTGTCTCTTTTTTCCATGTTCAAATGATGGTACCACATCATGATCCCATGTCCACATGTCATGACCACATACACACCGCATCACAAAAGTACAGCCAACGCTGCATCGGCCGGGCATCATGGCGCACCGCGTGCGAATACTCAAGGGAGAGAAGACGTTGAGGCTGCACTACGCCAACTGCAAGTGGGTTGTCCCCTCCACCCCCTCTCTCCCCTCCCTCCCTACGGCGGTTGCTGTCATAGGGTGCGATGGGAAAGAGTCCACCCAGCAGGCACACACCAACGTTGGAATGCTCAGGCTTCAACAGATCCCTCTCACAAAGCTCCCTAGGCGCAGGTTGAGTGTAACTGTGTTGGACAATTTTCCGGACGTCTAGGGTTGAGTTGGCCTTCACCAGAAAAAGGAGTAGGAAGCGCTGTTCATGCCCGGCTGCTCATGTTGGCAAAGAAAAAACTTTGAGGTTTTGCAAAACCTGTAATAGCTAGGTTTTTTTTTTTTTTTTTTTTTTTTTTTTTTGAGGAGTACAATGTTTTTGTGCATGATTGTCTCCATCAAACTCGATGCTGGAAACATAACAGGCGTAGTGGAGTAGACCCTGCAATGTTAGAGAATGAGTTCAACGTAGCTATTAGTTCAGCACTCTTAGAATCACGTTCTCCTGAAGTACCTTGGTTGTTCATGGTAGCTCCACTGCTCATTGAACCACTCTCGTCTGCAGCAACGGCTGGAAAACCATGACACGTGTGTTTCTCTGCCGCGAAGGCATCATGGACTTGCTTGCCTCCCCCGCATTGACTGTCGTCAGAAATGCCTCTGTTGAGTGAACCAGCCGAGTCAGCACACAGTCCACTGGCTCGCAGCAGCTGGAAACCTTCTGCCTCTGCTGCTGCAATGATGTCTCCCTCCATCACATGGCGCGTCACATGGCACAATAGCAGGATTGGAAACCCAGATGGGTCCGACGAGCCAGGTGATGTCGGCCGCATCATGCGCCGCGCTGTGGCGAAAAGCGCAGGCACTGCAGCCGCTCGGTACACCACATCTGCGCCAACAACGACATCAAAACCCCCTCGCTTGCTGCTACGACCAGCAGCCGCGGGCGGATGTTGACCAACGTCCCACCGTGTTGAATCCTCAGCCAGTCCATCCCACGCCACTGAGCCCTCGGAACAGCTCAGATCGCCAACAGATGCCATGTCTCCCTCGTCCCCCCATCTCAACAACGCGCGCCTCATCCTCTTCAATCCCTCGCCCAAATCTTCTCTCCCGCCCAGCAGCTCAACATTTTCTTGCAGCAAGTTGAGAGCTGCGGGCTCCCCATCCGTCGCGACGACAGCGCGCGGTGGCGGCGACGCAGAGGATGATAGGCATGCAGCGAGGGAGGGCAGGGCGAGGCAGCCGCAGCCGAGCTCAAGGACTGCCTTGCCTGCCGTGAGGTGCGGGTTGGAGAGGAGGAACGACGCGAGCACCGTGGACGAGTCCCACAGGAGCAGGCCCGTGTGCGGCTGCGTGTGCTG
>SZWC01006337.1:122922-137846 GCA_023375785.1 Penium margaritaceum | reverse complement strand
GTGTGTGTGTGTGTGTGTGTGTGTGTGTGTGTGTGTGTGTGTGTGTGTGTGTGTGTGTGTGTGTACTTGTGTGTGTGAAAAGAGTTAAGAGGTCCCTTGCATACTTGTGTTACATCCATTACCAACAATGTACGTATGGACCGTTGAGCATGTAATTGTGCACTCATGTCTTTTCTACACACGTATGGACATACAAAGTATGGGATCACAGGGGAGTGCTGTGATGCGAGTCGTCTCCATCTGAAGATACAATTAAACGTGACCACTCTGTCATGTCCATGCATGTATAGACCCCTCATACAAAACAGTGAAGTCATGACCCTCTTCCCTCACACACCTATGTGGAGCGCATGAACGTGGACAGGATGGGACCAACCACAAGAGAAATGGTGGTATGTGGTGAAAACGGGAGGAGAGAGAGTGAGTGGAACCTACGGGGTGGAGCTCGCTAGTGGAGTCCACCCGTCGGCCGGCGAGTTGGAGGTCGCAGGCACTCACCCAAATGTGAGGGCACAATGCCACTCGCAACCTGCAAATGCACAATCACCCATGAGTTTTGTCCCAAGCTATGCCTGTCAAAACTAACACATGTTCATAAGCCGGACTAAACTAGGCCACCAAGGCACGGCAGACAAAGATCCGAAAAGGATGAAATTAGACTGAATTGCAACAGTGAAAAGGGGCACTGCTGCCACGAGGGAGGTAACCACCAATGGAGCAGGAGGAAGCGTCGCCGGTGGCTGGTTGTAGCTGCTCAGTACCTGCCTGACTTGCATTTGCTCCTCCAGTCTTCTGTACCCTCCACCTCATCAGAAGTCTGCAAGGTAATGGACGTGAGTTGAGAGGTCACAGTAAGCTACGTACACAATATCACTCCCCCATGACCACACAGTAAACAATTCCACAGGCGTTACAGCACTCATGCAAGAAACGGCCCAAGGCAACAACGATACAATGACAATAGATGCAGCTCAAGGGTTGGGGTGAGTCCATAGTGCACGCAGGATGCCATCCAACAGAACGTGTAGCGGCAAGGAACTTTGTACGGCCGATGGCCTTTGTTAGAAAATCATCACGATGTGAGTCGGTGCCAACCCACATAACCTGAATCTCATCTCGATTTACCAGATCTTGGATGTAGTGGTGCTTGACGTTGATGTGCTTTGTGCGTGCATGAAACTTACCGGAGTTCTCTGTGATGACCTTTGCACTCTCATTGTCACACCAAAGCACAACAGGGGGAATGGACTGACGTAGCTTACACAACAAAAGACCAGCAACACACTCTCAGTCATGCCTGCACCCAGATCTAGGTACTTTGCTTCTGCAGTATTGCGAGCAATGCAACCCTACTTGCTACTACGCCATGAGATGGCAGTTCCTACAACACGTAAGATGTAATCGGTGTGACTCTTGTCGTCCAGAATTCATGCCCAATCACTTTCCATGTATCCATCAAGAACCACGAAGGCCTGCCCTCAGTAGTGAAGACCAACACGGGCGTTGGATACAACGTATTGCATGCATCAGATGGCGGCTTCACGAACCTGCCTGCGTGGTGCCTGTAAAAACTGTACAAGTAGGCTGACAGTGAAGGCGATGTGCATGCGTGTCGTTGTGGCTAGGTACATGAGCGAGCCTATGACTCGTAGTGACAAGGTCGTGTTGAATAGCTCCTCCAACTTTGTTGGGTGATCGACCTTCAGAGCATCTTGTTTGGCAGGGGTGATCAGGGTTGACACCGTGCATATAGTGCTAAGCAGCAAAACGCTCTCCCAGTGAGATCCTACCACTCTTGATGGACCAGAAGCGTCCACTGAGCACGATCACACACAATCTGCATGCCCAGAAACACTACGGCCTCTCCCATGTCATTCATTTTGTATGTCGAATGTAACATACCATTGGCTGCTTGGACAGCCTTCAGATCGGGCAAAGCGATCAAAAGGTCGGTGACGTAGACCACAATGGCCGTGAGTGGTGCAGGAGTCTGGGAGAGGAAGAGCAATGGGTCCATCACGCTTTGCACATAGCCAGCTCTTATGAGCGTGCTGGTGATTTCCTTGTTCCAGCATCGAGGCGACTGCTTTAGGCCATATAGGGATTTCCACAGCCGGTACACATGTCCACTACAGTCCTCAAAACATGGGGCCTGGACCATGTAAATCTCTTCGTCCAGCTTCCCATGTAGGAACGCGTTGATAATATCCTTCTGGTGGAGCTCCCATTTGTGTTGGGCCACCTGTGACAACAGGTCCAAGGTCATGTCCAACTGATGTCAATCCCTTCCACCTTAGAGAATCCCTTCAAAATCAGTGGTGCCTTGTAGTGTTTGACTGAGTTGTCCGGCTTCAACTTCTTTCGCAAAACCCACTTGGCCTGAACAACCTTCCGTCCGTGCAGCAGGTTGACAAGATTGTAAACCCCATGTTCATCGATGGCCACTAGCTCAGCCTCACACGCGGTGTGCTTGAGTGCTGCATCAGGCCCAGCCAAAGCCTGACGCAATGTACTGGGGTCTGGCATCACACCCATCACACTGGGTCTAAGGTTGCAGTGACTCCACTATGTGTTGCCAAGGCATTGGCGGCGGACGGGGGGGACAACGGTGACGATGGACCCTGCAAAGTCGGCTGTAAGACGGCGCTCGTGAGCATGGAGCACGAAACCTATGTCAAAGCCAGGCTGGACATCAGTGAGCCCCTGCACACTAAGGCCTAAGGCCCTCATACGAGGGTCCCCACTACGCATGCTGCGAGCAGGAAGCGGACGAAGCCGCCTGTTCTCACCTTGTCGGTAGGGCTCCGGTGGCAGTGCAACTAGAGCAAGCGGTGGGCACGCATCAGACGACGACAGGACTAGTGACGCATCAGGTGGTGACGATGTGTTGGGGATACGAAGGATGGGGATGACACAGGCGCCTTGACTGGCGATGCAAATTGCTCAAGCAACACTGGTGACTCTACTGGTGACGTAGGTGGTGTGGACGACGCAAGCAACACCCGGTCACTCTACTGGTAATGGAGGTGCGGATGACGCGGGTAGAACTGGTGACACAACAGGTGAAACAGGCAGGATGGGCAATGCAGGCAAGACAGGCGACGCAGACAACACAGGCGGTGAAAATGACTTTGGCGGGCCAGCCGGTGGTTGGGACGGACCTATAGCGCCCAGGGTGACTGTGTCAGCATCATCGGTCAGCCCATCCTCTCCTGCGCAAGGGATCATACCACACCCAGGGGAATGCAACATTGCGTCTTGAGACTCGACAATGCGCCACCAAATGGGATCCCAGGACCGCCAGGCCTTGGAGCGTGAAGCCATGCCAAAAAACGCAAATACGCAGCATTTGGGGGAGAATTTGGACCCTTGCTGTTCTGGTCAAAACCAGACGCAGGCAAGAGACCCCCACACACGCGTGAGCCGGACGTTGGCACGACGCCCGTACCACAGTTGGTACTAGGTGTGCGTGTTCAGAATCGGGGCGTGACAGACCAGATTCCAGACCAGGTCATGTAGGCCATGCCCTCGAAGGCGAATGGTTCCAGCATGCCGCCGTCCACCCGCATGCAGCGAACCGCATCCTCCATGGTGCAATTCCAGTGCTCAGACACGCCATTTTGCTAGGGCGTGGCGGGGGCGGAGAGGTTGTGAAACACTCCCACTTTAGCAAAGTACTTGTGAAGATCCCCCATGAATTCACCACCTCGATGAGAGCAGAAGTTGTGGAGGATATGGCCAGACTGATGTTCATCCATAACAAGCCACGTGCACACAGCGAGAGCAATATTGCTTTACAGGCAAAGACCAAAGATCCACCACATGCGGGTGAAGTCGTCCATGATTGTCAGGACGTATTGCCCTCTATCATCCTGTAACTCTAAGGGTCCCAGGAGATCTGAGTGAACCAACTGGAGGAGCTTGAGAGCCCGTGAGTCAGAAAAGGGGTATGTGGCATGGTGAATCTTGCCTTGGGTACACTGTTTGCAATCGGTCTTGGGCGACACCTCAATGGATGCTACGTCAAGACCTAGTGCAGGTTGGGTGTAAATCAGGTGATCAACAGTACCTAGGTAGACATGGCACAAGCGTCTGTGTAGTAGACGCTGGTGCTTGGGCGTCAACGTGCCTGTCACAAACACTTGTGCGGCGGATGATCTGGTTATGGGGATGGACTTGGGGCACTCGGAGAGGTGGTACGAGTCTCCAACTGCCTTGCCACAAAGGACTACCTTAGTAGTAGTGCACACAAAGACAATGGCATCCGCACCTATGAATGCAACGCTGAGACCCATCCACATACTGGCACATTCAGACATTAAGTTGAGTTAAAGATCAGGCACATACAACACGTTTGAGATGTAGAACGGCCCCAACGGTCCATCGAATTGCATCACACCCTCACCCTGAACAGGAACCTTGTGCCCAACAATTGTACGCACAGACGTTACACAACCAACAGGACCAAGCACCATGAAATCACTGCGACTACATGTCATGTCATGGGTGGCACCCGAATCTAAGATCCAGGTGGCATCTGTCACTTGCTTTGGCAAAGTGAATGAGTAACTCCCGACAGTGCAGGCAGTGTACAGAGGTTGCTTAGCAGATGACTGCCTAGGTGTAAAGGTGACACGTGCTTGTGACTCATCAAGCCATGGCAGGTTTTCAAGACTTGAGTTGATAGTGGACAGGTCAGCATCATCACATCCGATGAACGAATCCACAGACTCAACAGCGCACTGTGCCCCACTTCCACCATCCCAGCTACACATCATGGATGTAATAGACCCAACAGTGGGACCCCTTAGCTCAGTGAATGCACTCGTACCTCCCTAATTGGTGAGCCATAGAAGCTAGCAGAGCTTGGCAATGTTGCAAGCCTTCATCGCCAGCTGATGCTCCTCAGGTGACAAGTTGATGATACCATCTGCTTTTGATGGAGGCTGCAGGTCAGCCGCCGCTCTTCAGTGTGTGGGGTCGTAGTCAAGCCACTCGAACGCCTGCTACAGGCCTTGTGCTATCTTTGTCCAGTGTTTTGGAAGCTTGCACTCCATGTAGCGGTGCACTCCCCCGCAGTTGTAGCACTTCCACTGTCTCCCACGAGTGGACTTTGGAGTCTCCTTGCCATCCTTTCCACTCCTCTTGTTGTTTCTCCCCTTCTTCTTCTAAGCGGCAACGTCTATGGGAGTTGCTGCTACGACTGTTGCCATCGACTACGATGACTGATAAGAGGAAGGGGGAAAGGTCCGTGCTACCTGGATTGCGGTGAGTGCTGCGGCTGACGCACCATGGCGGGCATCATTTGTTGCTCCAACCCCTGCCACGTGTAGGAAGTGCTCAGTGGCCCATGACAGCAGCAGACCACTATCAACCATCTCTTCAAAGCTATTAAGGCTAAATTTGTTGAAGGTTTTGGTGTACTTGCGTCCAACACTGATCCTGATAGTGTTGAGCGCCATGCGTTTTCCCGGCCCATTCTTCCCCAGGGCCATGTAAAGCCGCATCGCCCACCGCCAGTAGTCGGCCGATGTCTCCTATGCACTCTGGCGGAGGGATTTTAAGTCCAAGAGATGCTGTGATATTATTTCCACAGTCGCGCCTTCAAAGAGAGTAGTTGCCAGCTTCGAGGCACTGTGCACATCAACCCAGCACCAGTGCAGGGATCACCAAGGTAGGGTTCGAAGTTGAGGGTTTACTACTCAGGAATTTCCTCAAGGAGACCGTAGGCAGTGCGAATGCCTGTCAACGTCTGCTGGGGGTCAGTGGCCTGATACTAGCTTGTGTAGTATGGTTACACCCCCTCGCTGACTGCCCACATGTAGAAATGCGGCTCTCACGTGGTGTAGTTGTCCTCCTGCCAGTAGGCGGGTGGGTCGATCTCAACCCACTTGGAAGGCTTCAGTGTAGGCAGAGCTACTGAGAGAGCTTGCCCGGGCGGTGGGGATGGGGGATCTTCCCTCAGCCCTAGGCTTGTGCGTAGTCCCAGACCCATCTTCCTCTAAGGAAGATGGGTCTGGGACAGGTCTAGGGGTGTCCCATGGGCCTGATTTGCCGCTTGGTGCTGCTTTGCGTGTTGATTGAGTCAGACACCATTTTTCCAATTGGGGGGGGGGGGGGGGGGGGNTGCCGGTAGGCGGGTGGGTCGATCTCAACCCACTTGGAAGGCTTCACTGTCGGCAGAGCTACCGAGAGAGCTTGCCTGGGCGGTGGAGATGGGGGGTCTTCCCTCAGCCCTAGGCTTGTGCGTAGTATTATGTCCTCTAAGGAAGATGGGTCTGGGACAGGTCTAGGGGTGTCCCTTGGGCCTGATTTGCCGCTTGGTGCTGCTTTGCGTGTTGATTGAGTCAAACACCATTTCTCCAATTGGGGGGGTTATAGGCGCAGCATTCCTTCCTCGTAACTAGCGTTTGAGTCTGACTCTAGAAGGTTGTCTGACGGGTCAGCGTCGAACACTCCTAAGGCTGCATTGACGTCGGATGCAACTGCACTCTCGACTGTTGTCTTTCCCTTGCAAAACTCATCGTGGAGTAGCTTCTTCTAACGCCGATTCTGCTGCTGCTGAAGCTGCTACTGTGGCTGGTCTACATCCCGAAATAGCTTGAACAGATCAGCCATTTGCTTGGCCTTCTGTTCAGCCTGCTGAGCCTACTACTCGTGGAACTCGCGCAGGCCACGTGCCAGTGAGCCAGTGATAGCCGTGGGTTCGTCCCATGTCGTGCCGATTGTGCCACCAGCCACGCCAAAGGTGGCAACGCCAGAATCCATGTCGGAGCTGGCACTGTCGACTCTAGCAGGTGTGTCCTTAGGCATTGTGATTTGTGGCTGCTAGCACTACCATTGGGTGACCGACGCTGCCATAGAAAATCAGTAGCGTTTATCTTACCCCAGTGGCGTGGGATCTATGTCGAGGCCTCTTGCAGCTGGAGAGCCGTCAATGGACCCCCCCTCTCTGCAGAAAAAAATCTACAGCGTTTCGCCTAGCCGAGTGGGCATGGGAAATCTGGGAGAGGTCTTCTCACGGTACCTAAACCACCCCCCACCTAACCTAGGAGCAGAGGGGATCCCTGCCAGCTGGGGGAAGGGAATACCAAGAGAGAGCCGATGGCATAATGGTGCTCTGACTACTTCTGCTGCTACTACCGCTACTACTGCTGATGCTGCCGGCGCTGCGCTCAACGACGGTCACCTCAAGCCACCTCAGGCTCGGCTGCTGCGCAAATTGCTGCTTTTGCTACTGAAGCTGCCGCGGCCGCTGCACGGAGATGGGTCCTCTCAGGACCCGTCATTGATGCTGCAAGGCAGTGGCCCCTGCTGTCATGTCTGAGTGCTGTTGCAGCTTACTGCCACAGCCACGCTGTAGGTGCTGCCTGCTGCTGCAATTGTTGAATGCTTCTGCCGCGAGCTGCTGCAACTGCTACTCCGCGCAGCTGCCGCCACTATTGCGCCCAAGCAGCCATCGGTATGGCTACTACATGCTCCTACAACCGCTGGCTATTGTTGCCACCTGCTGCTCCACGCCGCTGCCGAAGCAGCCGCTACTCCGTACAGCTACCATCCCTATTGCTACTAAGAAACCGCTATTGCGGCTGCTACCCGCTGCTATAGTCGCTGGCTGTAGCTGCCACCCGCTGCTGCACCCAGCTGACGCTTCTGCAGCTGGGTAGCCGACATTGTGGCTGCTCCCCGCTGATACAATGGTTGGCTGCCTTCGCCGCTTGCTATTGTGCCTCACTACCACCGTAGCTACTGCTCGGCGTAGTGGCCTCTGTAGTTGCTGCTTTGCGCGGCCGCCGCTGCCGTTGCTGGTCCGCGCAACTGCCGATCTGCACAGCAGTCACCCCGGCTGCTGCGGGGCGGGTCCACCCCCCAAGGACCTTGCTACACTTCTCAAATGTAGCATGACGAGCTTGGCTCGTCTCCTCTGTTACCAAAACAGTATAGTCCTTACCCTCTTCCCTCACACACCTACGTGGAGCATAGGAACATGGACGGAATGGGACCAACCACGAGGGAAATGGTGGTGTGTGGTGAAAAGGGAAGGAGAGAGAGTTGTTAGCTACTGAGCTTACACCTCTCGTAGAGAAGCCGCAAAACCAAAAACCTCACAAAGGTTTTTATGCCTTCTTCCTTTGTTGACATGTGTCATGCACCCCAAACTTAATCAGGCATACGCTTCACCTTCAAGAGTACTAATGCCTTAGCATTACATCTCAGGAAGAGCTCAAGAAGTCAATACGCAAGAGAGCATCAAGCAAGGGTTGATTGATCGGCATGCAAGACAAGTCCTTTTATAGTTGTCTGTCCAGTCCTAGAACGCAAAAGCACATTCTTGGGAAGTGGTCTGAACCAGCCACATCACCAATAGACTCGCACAGTGGGCTTGACACATAAGCATCCTAGTGTCAAGGTGACAGACCAACCATGTAGTGTCAAAAAGCTACGGAATTTCTTTCTAGGAAGCTTCCATACCAAACAAGACGTGCATGGGGCCAAGATCAAACTCATGACCTCTAACTTGGTCAAATCAAGAAAATGGCCAAGGTAACCACTCACCCACATTGTGTACTCACATGTCATATCTCACATGAGACAGATCATAGTTGAGTCACATCACAGCGGATCCAGGGGTCATACCTCCACAAGGGGTAGACCAATCTTGATCCATCCTAAAACACTGAATAAGGGGTTAAAAGTATGAACAAATCCATGTCTTGCACCTTGCCTCACTGAGCATCATCATTCATCATCACTTGCGTTGACCATGCCAATACCTTGCCTGCCCGCCTTGTGGAGATCCTTGTTGAGTGGCTTTGTAAGCATGTCAGCCCAGGTCAACTTGGTACCGACATACTCAAGCTCCATTGTCTGCTTGTAGACCAAGTCTCGAGAATAGTGGTAGCGGATCTCGATGTACTTTGTGCGCCTGAAGAGGACGGGGTTCTTGGACATGTCAATTGCACCCATGCTGTCGATCTTGATGGCCGTTGACGCTGCCTATGGTGCCTTCATCTCAGAGAGCAAGCTTTGTAGCCACTGCATCTCTTTACAGACCTCAGCCAAGGCAATGTACTCAGCTTCAGCTGTTGACAAAGAGACACATTCCTGCTTGCGACTTGCCCAACTGACTGCACCTCCATTCAGCATACACACAAAGCCAGAGGTAGATTTTCTTTCATCGATGTTCCCTCCCCAATCAACATCGGTGAAGCACATGAGGCGGAGTGACGCGGATACAACGATGCCTCCAAACTGGAGCCCCACGTGCCGCATCCCCTGAAGGTAGCGCGTGATGCGCTTCATGGCATGCCAATGAAGTGGACCGGGATTGGCCACAAACCGGCTCACCTTCCCAACAGCATGGGCCATATCTGGTCTTGTGGCGATCATGGCATACATCGGACTGTCCACTGCAGATTGATATGGGATGCCTAGCATGTCAGTTTTCTATGCTTCGTTCAATGGGGACATGGAGGTGGAGAGTTTATACTCCGAGCTCATGAGTGTGCTGGCAGGCTTGCAATCTGCCATGTCATATCATTTGAGGATGGAGTCGATGTATTTTTTCTGGTTCAGGCTGATGGTACCTGCTGCTCTGTCGCACTTGATGGAAATTGCAAGATATACGTCAAGAGGACCCATGTCCTTCATCTCGAATCTGCTACCCAGCTGTCCTTTGAGATCGTCTAGCAACTGCATTGAAGAAGAGCATAGAATCAGGTCATCATTGTTCAAGGCGACCAACATAGTCCCTTTTGTCGCTCTCGCGCACGTACATGCTAGGGTCATTGTCGCAGTGCATGAAGGACTCCTTGGCCATGAACGTGTCCATCTCCTGGTACCAAAGTCTTGGTGATTGTTTTAGCCCATAGAGCGCCTTCACCAATCTGCACACCTTGCCCTCAGGAGTATTAATCCCCTCCGGAACCTCAATCAGTACCTCCTTGTCAAGTTTGCCATAGAGGAAGGCTTTCTTGACATCCATCTGGTGGACCTCCATGTTCTTGCCAGAAGCAATGGAGAGCATTGACCGGATGGAAGCAAACCTTACAACGGGAGCAAAGGTCTCATCGTACTCTGCAGCAGGCCTTTGAGATATCCCCTTTGCTACCACCCCTGCCTTGTACTTATCTATATTGCCATCTTGTTTCCTTCTTACTTTCAGCACCCACTTGGACCCTACAACGTGAGCCTTGGCAGGTCTGTCCACCAACACCCATGTCTCATTCTCCTTGATGGAGCTGAGTTCAATTTGAATTTCTTTATCCCACTCTTCTTCGTCAGGCCAAGTGAGTGCCTCTGCGACATCCGTTGGCTCCTCTTGAACCAAGAATGAATAGTTGAAGCCTGTCCATTCACCCCTATCTGCGACATAATGTTGTTGAGTTACTTTGAGGCGTGAACTGTTCCTTGAACCTGGTGGCTGGTGCTGTTGATGTGGAGGCTGGAGGTCTGGTTCGTTGTTGATGATGGGAGAGGCATCCTTGTCATGTTCTGGAGGATCGGATACGTCCGAATCAGAGCCTGATCCCTCCGAGTCATCTTCATGAGCTCCTCTCCCTCTTGCAGCACCCATCCCAGGCCATTGTGCTGGTGCTTCGTCTCCCTCCTCAAGGAGAGTGAGCCACTCTCCCTATTTTGGAGTGTTCTCAAGTTCAAGAAGCTCTCCCTTACTCGAAGACATTTTGTGGTAGTCCACGTCTTTGTTGCGGATGACCTTCTTGGCTCCTTGGTCCCACAGTTGACAAGACTTGTGGGCGGTGTCATAGCCGATGAAAACACACTTTTGTGCTCTTGCATCAAGCTTTCTAGAGCCCTCACCGGCCTCGACCTTGGCAGAGCCGATGCAACCGAATACTTCGAGGTGGGAGGCGTCCGGCTTCCTGCCTAACCATGCTTCTTGAGGCACCTTCAGCTGTTGTGTCTGTTTCTTCTTGCCTCTCCTTTGTAGATCTGCTACTAGTATGAGGTTCACAAGATAAGTAGCAGTACGTGCTGCTTCTGCCCATAACCTTGGAGGCATCTTGGCATCAAAGAGCATGCACCTTGTCATGCCCATCCTCTCTGCTATGCTGTTGCTTTGAGGTGAGTAGGGGGTAGTTTTCTGGTGTTCAATGCCCTGCAACTTGAGCCACTCCTTGTAGGCTTCGTACTCTCCTCCATTGTCTGTCCTGAATGCTTTCACTTTCTTTCCACTCTGTCGCTCAACCATAACAACAAAGGCCTGCAGATTCTCCTTCACCTCACTTTTCTTTTTCAGAAAGTATATCCAGAATTTGCAACTGTTGTCGTTGATGCATGTGAGGAAATATCTGCTGCCTCCATTTGACGGTATGCGAAAGGGACCACACACGTTAGAGTGGATGAGATCAAGAGGTGTGAGAGCACGCGTGCTATTGCGCTTGAAGGGTTTCCTTTTTGTCTTGCCTTGAAGGCATGGCTCACACATGATCGTGACTCCCTCCGCCTCATCACCTTGCTTCATCCCACACACTAGCTCCTACTTTCCTATGATCTCCAATATGCAATGAGCCACGTGCCCAAAGCTCCTGTGCCACTGGTTCTTGGAGGATGTGCACAGGCTAGAATGAAGAGCCTCGGTGGTTGAATTTTCTTGCGGTTTTGTTACCAAATCATTTGCTGCCAGTGCTTACGCTGTTCCAACATGTCCTTCCTCATCTGATTCTGCATCGCTGCTCTCCTTGTCATCACTCCCCACCGAAGACTTAGTCGTTGAAGTTGTCATTTTGGTCTGCAAGACGTAGAGTCCAACGCGAGGAACATGTGCGACAACCTTCTTGGCAGAGTAGGAGATGTTGATTTCCTTGGTAGGGACTATCATCACTTCCTTCTCTGTGAAGACCACTATCATGTCATGGTCTGTTATCTCAGAGACGGAGAGTAGGTTGGCTGTGAAGGAGGGCAAGTAGACCACCCCCTCTGGCTTGAGGTTGGAATCTCCACCGTTGACACCCACTGTGACCAGCTTGTCACCAATCCCCTCAGTTGCCTCAACCTTGCCATTGGCGACCCTGAAGTTCTTGTTGTATGGAGCAAGAGAGATGAAGTCTCTTTTCTCGTAAGTGGTGTGCTCGTTTGTGCCCAAGTCAAGGCCGTAGACTCTTGGCCTGAGTATCGCACTCCCTTTGTTGGAGGCACACTCAGCCATCAAGCTTGTGGGATCCTTCCCACCATTTTCCCCTCGCCATTCATCTCCGTCTCCTTCCTCTCTCTTGGGTACACGGCACTCTTGAGCCCAGTATCCAGCCTTGCCAAAGTTATGGCAGTTTCCTGGGCGCTTTCCACCCCTTCCACTGTTGCTAGTGCTGTTGTTTCCCTTGTACCAGAGGAGGAGGTATTTCGGAAGGTGTCGCTGCTCCGTGAGGCAAAGGCAGCCATGTTTGCTTCACAGCTGCTATGACGCATGGCTTCATTCCGCACATACTTGGAGACGGTGGTGTAGGAAACTAGATCTTCAGTCCACCCTCCAATCACCGTTACCATGGGGTCCTAGCTTTTCATCAGCGTCATTAGAAAAATCATGGCCTGCATATCAGATTTCTGGTCCCACCCCATGCCGTAGGCACTGCCTGGGTTTGGGCAGCCATAACTCTTCACTGCTATTTTTCTAGCTGATTCTGACCGCACGACTGCGTTCGTAGTGGCGGTATTATGGTATGGTCCAGTTTTCAGACAAAACGGACGACGTCCGGGTTTTGAGCTGTCGGGCGTCTGGCAGGGCTCACCGAGAAAACCCTGCCTGCCAGAAAATATGTAACACAACGAAAATTTCAAACAGAACCTAAATTTTACAGTCAAGAATGAACTGTCGTAATCATTACTTGATTGCGACAGTCCATGGACACTGTTCCGCGACCAACACCAAGAGGTCGCGTCAAGTTTGACGCAAACGCGTGAAGCAAGCAATGGAAATCGAATCCCATGGAGTATCTCGACAGGAATTACGGTCAGGAAGTTTCCACCGTTCTTTCTAAAGAAATGCATAAACAATTATGAATAATTAACAAATCATAACTTTATAAAGAAACAACAACGTAGCTTCGAAAGGGTGAGGCGAGCCATGACGACTCGGGCAATGGAAGATCACTCCAACGAGGAGGATGGTCATTCAGTTTTGCAACGCGAACTTTTCTGAGCTCGCCGAGACCTTTTGACGCAAAGTCCCAACTTCCGCATTACATTTGGTACCAGAGCCAGAACGACCGGTGACCTCACCGCTCGTCCTCATCCCTCCGTGCACTTCGTCACGTTGCACGGGGATAAGTGTGCCCATCGGCGAGTGACGGTTGCACTTCGCAGTTGCGCGGGCGGAACGCTACCCGTCCACTACTCCACATCCACCACTCATCACTCTCACCCTCCCCAACCTTGGAGTTCCTACTTCGCCCCAACTACTCCACCCTGCTAAAATATCTCTCTCTCTCTCTCTCTCTCTCTCTCTCTCTCTCTCTCTCTCTCTCTCTCTCTCTCTCTCTCTCTCTCTCTCTCTCCCCTCTCAACCTCACCTCGTCCAACCGCGGAGTCGCGTCACTATCCGTTTTGCCGTGAGGAGAGGCCGACGGGAGGAGGTTGGCTAAAGCAGGGGGCTTCTGGACCAGCTGCTTGCGTGGCCAGGAGCTGCTACAACGGCAAGGGAGGCATTCAAGGGCGAATTGGGAGTGAACAAGCCTTCAAGGCTGAATTTCTTTTTTTTTCTCCATGGCCAGGGAGACTTCCAAGTCAACCCCGGGTTCCAGGGTGGGAAGGAGAAGGTAGGAGCCATATCTTGGCCTCCGGACCTCCGAACTTCATGCCGTTTTTGTTGAGCTCAGAAAAATATTCTCTACTTGATTTTATGACTTAGAGACCGTCCTTGTACCATTTGTCCGTGGCTATTCCATTTCTCAAGAGATTCTTGCTCTCCTTTTTATTCCAAGAGTTGTGACCACATCTTACTTTCAGAAACTTTGTGCTACATCCTTCAAACAAACAAAAAACTCTCAACAACGACCAACCTCTTTCCAAAAAAAAGCGGGGGTGAAGGAGGAATTCTCACAAGCCACCTCGGTCCACCTCTCACGAGGTGAAGGAGGGTACGCTTTGGGAACCTCGGTCCACCACTCAAGAGGGTGAAGGAGGGACTCCTCAAAGCCACCTCGGTCCGCCTCTAACGAGGTGAAGGAGGGCACGCTTTGGGAGCCTCGGCCCACCGCTCAAGAGGGTGAAGGAGGTAACTGTCAACCGGCCTGAGGCAAACGGACTAGAAAACAGGGCCGACACAATAGCACCTGCCGTCCGCTCCTAGCATTTCAGCTAGGAGAAGATATCACCCTCAGGATCACGGTTCCACACTGAGCAGTTCCTAGGCTATCACTTGCTAGCAACTGTGTCCACTTAACACTTGGTCACTTTCGCGCGAGGTGCTAGTCAAAGACTAACTCCTGGGGCTTAGACCAACCAGTGTCTTCTTTATACTGTTCCTTAGTTGGACAACTCTGTGAGGAGCATCTAAGGCCAGATTGTGTAATTAGAATGAGGAATGAGCCTGGTACATATAGTCCTAGGCCTGGCTTCTAAGGTGTGTGGGCAGTGACACTTTTGGGGTGGTCACTCCAAACCACCTCACCAGTCCGCCAATTGGCGCATCCACTGACCGCCAAGTGGCGCACTCTCCTCATGCATGGAGAAATGTCTAAGAAACTTCCCCTGTGCTAGAAGGTCAAAAAACCTCCTGCGCACATCAAGGCTCGATCGCAGGACCTGTTGTCCCTAAGTCCAACATGCTATCCGTTGCGCTACACTTCTGGTGTCTCGCTTGGACTTGCACCACGAACAAGGTTTGGGGGACTTACTCCAAGGGAGCAGTGCATGCCCAACCTGTCCGTCAACCCATAGCAGTGGCCATGGGGCATAGAAGAACAACA
>SZWC01006337.1:78311-98492 GCA_023375785.1 Penium margaritaceum | reverse complement strand
GAGGGAGGGAGGGAGGGAGGGAGGGAGAGAGGAAGGTGGGGAGTGAGGAAAGGTGAAGCAAGCTAACAACCATTGGGGCCGCGTAAGGCAGAGGGATAACAACGCCTGAAAGGACGAAAGAAAGAATGAAGAACGAAAGTAAGAAAAATAAACCCGGCCCACTTACAGCAACAGGCACGCGCGCCTGACACTCAATCGCACGCACCGATGCACCTACGCACCTACGCACCTACACTCGGCCGTCTGAGTCTCGCCACGATCTGCATGTGGGGCTTGCCAGCGTCCGCAGGCAGCGACCTCAACGTCTCGTGCGCACGCAGCGGCCTTTCCCCCGCTGCTGCTGCCCCCGGTCCCGTCCTCCACCCCGCACGCTCGGCGTGCTCCTCCTTCTCCTTCCCCGTGGTCCCATGCCCTCCCCGCTCCCCCTCCTCGCCCTTGCCCGCCCCCTGAAGCGACAGGAACAGCCACGCGGTGGAGGGAGGAGCAGCACCGGCGCTGTTGCCGCTGCCTCCGATGCTGAGCCCGAGCGCGTCTGCAGCTTGCCGTAGCACCGCCTCCTTGAGATCCTCCACGGTCGCCTCCTCAGCCCCAGCTACATCCCCATCCGCCTGGTCTGCGTCCGCCAGCCGGACTCTGAACGAGTCGGACAGGCCGCCATCGTCGGCCTCCACGCAAACCCAGTACTGCCTGGCCATGGGCCCCCTCGTGGTCGCCGTCGTCGTCGTCGTCGTCACGGAGCGGCAAAGACAGTCCAACAGCCTGTCGTCCTCGGCGTCGAGACAAGCAACACAAGGTGCAAGCTGCAAATGCAGATGCAGGCTGCGTTGACACCTGCCTACCGAGCAGGACGGGCAGGAGGGCGAGGCGAGCACGACGGCTGCGATAGTGCCGCAATGTCTGGCGTGCGCGTTGCGTGGAATGGTGCCGCTGCCTGCATCGGTGCGCCGCAGGACCTGTTGAAAAGAGTCCCGCGGACCATGCGGCACGCGACCGCAGCAGATGGGCCCCATCTCCGTGCTCCCTTACCGCATGCGGCAGGTCGTGTACTTTTACATCGAGCTGAACCTAAGTGGTTCACAGGGATGAGATGTGAGACACAAGACAATCCGGGAGATGGGGTCAATTGGATAATTTGTATTAAGCAGTAAGTGTATCATGCAAGTGTACTTATATGATAAGGGTCAAGTGCGATGAGCACATATATTCAATATTGAGAATAAGCATGAGGCATAAAGAGGGCCGTCAGTGTTCAAGTCAAGCAACGTGAGTGGTGGATTCGAGTAGCTCTGCTACTCCCTTTTAAAATTTGAACGTCATACAGAAGTCGGCCGAATTATATCGGAACATCGATATGGTTCGCGACACTTCTCTCGACCTGTCCGGAAGATGGTCGAATTTGTTACAAACTTCTAGAACAGAACACAGGAGATCGAGGCAATTGGCCAAAATGCCCTTGGCCGAACGGCGTAAAAATCCGGAAGTCGCCGTGCAGTGGGCCATGAATTTAATGAAGAAAAATTCCCACGTGTGAATTTTAGGGACTTGTGTAAGTCCGGGACGCAACACTTCCTCGCTTTTCACCGTGATGTCCACGCGCGCCAGCAGATGTAGGTCGATGACGGTGAAATGAGCCTTCAATCAAATGATCAACGGCTCAGAGGTTGTCATAGGTCTCCCATTTGTTCTGCGCGACGTCAAAGCCTTGCCACTTCACCAAATAATCGGTCGTTTTTCCACAACGTCGATGTCCAAGGATACCTTTGATCACATACTCGGTCATTTTCCTCCTCGAGCCAAAATGTTTTTCTTTATCCACCAAATTCCTCACAACCATTCGCAAACCGTACTTTGCGAGGTACGGTTTTTGTTCGACGAGCAACGTGCTTATTTCAGCCATCAAATCTAGTCGTTGATTTGGAGCATCCACTGGATGTTTTTTCCAGGCTGGTACTCGACATGGTAGTCAAACTTGGGCTCGAGAAACTCCATCCATGGGGTTTTTCCACTGTTAAGATTCGACTGGGTCTTGAGATATCTCAAGGCGTGATGGTTGGTGCGGAAGATGCATCACCGGCATTCCAAGTAGCACATCCATGTCTTCAACGCATGCACGATTGTGAGCATCTCCTTCTCCTGCATTACTTAGTTCAGTTATAGCCCGCATACTTTTCCAGACATGTACGCGACGAGTTGTTCTCCCCGGCTGTTGTCTTGGAGGAGAACGACTCTAATGGCTCGATCAGACGCATTCCGGGCCATGATGTCATCCACTGTTCGATCTGCCAATCGTTAAGTTGGTGCCGAGGTCAGAGAGTTTCTCAAAGAATTGAACTTTTCTTGTTCGCTCTCCCCCCAGGTTCCACTCGGTGGTTTTTCGGGCAAGATCGGAATAGGTGATGGCACCCGTACGTAGTAATTGCATAGACCCAAACATACCCAGATATCCCAAACATTTGTGGGCATGGGCCTATCGGTGACTGCTTCCACTTGTTTCAAGTCCATGGTGATCCGTCCGCCACCGATGATGTGGCCCAAAGACTCGATCGAACGGCAGCCAAAGTCGAACTTCCAGAGTTTTCCTAAAAATTTCTCTCTTTGTAAATTTTCAAGAACTTTTCGAAGATGTCCACTATGCTCCTCCGGGATACGGTTGTACACCAAGATGCTGTCGAGGTACACGACAACAGAGTCCTCGAGGTATGGGCGATGACCAGGTCCTCGCCGCCATAAATGTCGTGAGGGCGTTTGTGACTCCAAACAGCATAACCGTGAACTCCAAATGCCCGTATCCGATACCAAATGTTGTCTTCTCGACATCCTTATCAGATACGCGGATGTGATAATAGCCACTGTGTATGCCGATTTTTCTCCAAATTTGGACCCCACTGAGTTGGTAAAAAGGTTCATCTAGTAATAGAAAGGGGCGACGACTCTTGATGGTAATGTCGTTCAACGCTTGATATCTCAACGCACATGTGTATTTTGTTTGTTTTCCTTTTCACAAAAAGCACCAATGTTGCGTATGGTGACGTGGAGGGTTGGATGAACCTTGATGGAGCACCTCATCCATCTGCATTTTGAGTTCCGAGAGCTCGTGATCGCTTATTCGATAGGTCCCCTTCATTGTCGGTCTACTTCCCGGCTTTAGGTCGATTTGATGGTTGATGTTGTATTGCGGTGGTAACTCTTGGGATAGTTTGACGACAAAAACCCCTTCGAGCTCCTTGATGAGCTCTGCAAACTCCTTTGGTACGACTGCGAACTTCTCAAGTTTCAAGGTCATTGATGTCACCTCGCCTACTGTGATACATTGTGCTTTCCCTACTTCCATGTCGACTAGCCACGCTTGGGCTCCGTGCTTTTGGTACCGCTTGGCCACGTCCAGAGATATCGGTTGGCATTTTGTGGCTCTCGCAACTTCCTCTACTGCTTATACCTAGGTTGCTTCCCTTGGTCGCTTCTACATCATGGATCGCTCAACCAGAGGCACGTGCCATGTTTTTCCATTAATGTTGATGTATACTGCTCCGCTACTCTAGCCGACTTGCGGATTGTGCCAGTAAAGGAAATTTTGCCCGATGATGATTTTGTGGTCGCTCATTCGGCAAGTCCTCTAGACCATTATGTCATGCAGCTTTACAATGTACAGTTTGAGTGGTTCACGAAGGCGACAGATCTGGAGTTGTTCAACAGCATCTTTTTCTTCAAAGACTCCTATTTTGGTAGGTGAAGCCAGCTTCCAAACCATGTCGTTACTAAAGAAACCGTGAGAAGCTCCTCCATCATGTAATGTTGGCACCATTCTGTGATTTTTACAACCCCTTAGTTGCACTTGTAGCAACATCGCCGGTTGGTCGTCCTCGTACCCAAGAGTAGTGGCAAGTGTACCTGTAGAAAAAACAACATATAAAACAATAACACTGAAACATGCAACAATAGTTGAAGCATTATAAAAATCACATGAAAGATCTAAGAATGCAAGAATACTAGTTGTGGCATTTAAAGCCATTGTGGCAGCAGCATTGATACATGCAACATCATCATTGGTACATGAAATTGTAGCAACAGCTATGAAAACACACAACGGTAAATATCGTAGATGGAAAAGTAAAACCAGGAACAACACTTGAGTTGTATGATGGAAAATGAGTCAACATGTTGAAATGGGGAGGGGGTCATGGTTGTACTGGCTTGTATCCGTTACAAGCTAAGGCTTGCAATCGTGGGTGGGGTCGGCATGTCCTGCTTAGGAGGGGCTTTGCTAAGCAACCTGCGACCTTGGAGAATTGAATGGGAGCACTAGAGTGCTGTTGCCTGCAATATGCATTGCATCGCCAATTCCTACATCAATGGCATCTACTTCTATGATGTGGATGTGAGCCATTACGGTATTCACATTTTTGTTGACATCAAATAGAGGCATGCAAGATTTCACAAGCAATTCAATGACGCGCAAAAGCTACAACTATGGCTATTGGCTTAGGGAGTACATGGCGTTGCACTTAGCCATTGGAGATGGTGAGTTACCGCCACGGAACAAGCTATAGAGGGAGGCCATGGCTATTATAACTTTAGAAATAGTCTCTTTGATATGTGCCTTATCCACCTTTGTAAGCCACAATGCATAAGTGGTTTGTGGTGGATATCTCCTATGGCATATTTGTGGCAACGCAAAAGTACCAATGCGCTTTGTCACGGTTGTACCACAAGAGTTCACTAGTGGGAGTGCAACGATCGGCTGAGTTTCATGCCTGGAACAACACGTAGTGCTCACCACGGTCCGAGCAAGCGAAGGCATTGAGTGTTCCAATGCAGTCTAGGTCGTAACCGGCGGATGCACTCAGACCTTAGTCCAAACAAGTAGCGTAAGGAGACGTAACAGAGTGGCATTGCTTGAGGAATCGGGTCCAAGCCTACAAGCTTGGTCAAGCTTGAGGGCTCTTGCAACTCTTGTTGGGGTGAGTGACGGGGTTGCACACCGGGATTGTTGTCAATGTGGCCCAATTTTGTCCGTAGCAACAAAGTATGGAGGATGGAGGGGACATGACAATTGGAACAACCTGACTTCAAGCTAGTTTGAGCTCAATAATGGGGGTAATCAATTATAAAATGTAAACTAGTGACTTATGGTCCTTGTGATTGGAGCCAAATGTGCAACCAGAATACACTAACAGCTAATAAACGATGTAGGCTTGTGGTTATCCAATATAACCATCCAATAATATTCCAACTATTTGGAGATACACCGGAGCACAACATGTCCTAACTTTGAATTCGTTTCAAACACAGGCTCCGACACTGATGGATCCAGCAATGTAGTATTTCCTAGCATTCGTACAAGATGAGAACTTGGGCCCCAAGGCCAGTGCGTCATTTCTAGCTCCCAATGTTGACATTCAAGTCTGATACTTAGACCCAATTCTAATGGTCCAAGCGACCTGAAAACAACATGCCACAATTGATTGTACACATATCATGCTTTTTTGCACACATGTTGAATATATATTCTCCTAAACCCTAAAAAACGAACAAACAAAAGGTTAAACACAAAATATTTCTGAACACGAATGTTTTCCTAGATAAATGCATGGACGAAGTCATGGATACCGAGGGCATAAAAGTGTAATGTACATAAACGTCATCAGCATAAGTTTTCATCAACTTTGAATAACTTATAAATGTTTACAAAAAAGTACTTGTACTTGTTAGTTGTAGTGGATTTGACGGAATCCTTGGCCGACTAGGCCAAAACTGTAGTGCTTGAGGGTCTCCGACCCCCAAGCCATCCAGTCTCACCGCCAGCAGTCCTATGTGACCCTACTCGGACCACCTGGCTCCTTCGACCGGTCAGCGTGGCACTGTCACGCTGCACTCTCCCCCACTATCATTATAATCTCTGGTAATCCCAACGTGGGATTCAAGCCCTGGAGCTCTCGTACTAGTGTAGTGGATTCGACGAAATCCTTAGCCGACTAGGCCAAACCCGTGGTGCTTGAGGGTCTCCGACCCCCAAGCTATCCCGTCTCATCGCCCACACTCTCAAGTGACCCTACTAGAACCACGTGGCTCCCTTGACCGGTCGGTGTGGCTCTGCCATGCTACATTGTTTCATAAGTTGATTGAGCTTGTTTTCCTACTCTCCAACTGTAGGAACACTCCGTGTATAGTAATCGTCTGCATAACATGACCTCTTGTTTTCTATTTGTCCTCCTTCTGGAGGTTTGCATAACAGGATTAAACTCAAGTCCAATAAGGTGTGTTAGTAGAACTTGAGATAGCATACCTGCTTCCTTGACCCTAAAAGCATGCGGGGTCTCCCATTTATTGGACTTCAATAAACGGCTAGTACCCGTATATTCAGACATCCACATCCTACTTTGATGGTACCCTTCATACTATCATATCATTTGAAGTGTACAACATGAACTCACCTCAAGTCAATCGACAACCAACATCCTATGTTGAACATGAGGAATCAAACCTTCATACTTGGAGTCCAAAAACACCACTGATGGTAATGTAACATTTAATGATATTGAAGTTTGTAATCTCACCATTGAAGTAACGACGACAAACAATACTTTTGAAACGGTTCCCATTGTTGCTGCTTAGGAATAACCTCTCCATCGGAGAAGTGGCAAACTTGAGGCAGAATTTAACTCTCCTCTTGTTTATTTATATCATATAGCAGTCACAAACAATCCCCCATATCAAAATTATCCCCTAGGTTGCACAGCTTCATGTTTTTGTGGATAGTTATTTGTCCTCTCGGTAGTATCGTGTAGCACGTTGCACTTCTATGCACGATAAGTCTCATACCCATCGTGGACACTCTCATAAGTTTCTCCTTGAATAATGACAAACACCTCAACGAAAGGGTTTGTGTTTAATCAGTGAAAATGATGACATCAAATGATGCTGCCAACATGGTACATGTGCTTAACGTAAAAATGTTGTCAAATTTGTCAAAACTTGTCACGTTGGGAGCATATTTCACTTGTTCTTTTTATAATTCCCATCATGCTCTGTGTACACATGAACTCAAGTATTCTTTTATGCATGTTTTTCCAATAATGTGGATGCAACTTGGGGCATATACTGTTTAGACAAGAAAATTCCCCTACTTTCCTGGAGCATTTTTGGTGATTTCTGTATTCTCCCAAAATCGGGTCCATTTTAGCTTTTATAGTGGTCGCCTATTTCCACCTATCCATGCTTTAGGAAACTTCTCCCACTGTTCAAGTCCCAAGACATCCCAACATGCGAGAACCTCCAATGACAAAGTCGAAGTTCAAATTTTGAACGTTCCAGCTTCAATCATGTGAGGTTGTCAAATATACCCTCATCTAGACTATTGCGCGCCTCGCGTTCGCTCTCACTCATGACTCCTTTTTTCTCGCAATTGGAGTAATAATGTAGGGAGGAAGAAAAGGTCAACAACAAGTGGTTATCCGGGACTTTGAGGGGTGGCTTGCCCATTCTACCCATAGTTTTTTAGGGAACACATGGACGAACCAAAAACAATTGCTTGAAACAAATATGGGTGTGAGTACAGTAGAATGTGAGTCCAAAGACAAGGTAGTGAGGTGTACAATGCTTAACACATTCATCACGTAAGACAACAGAAAATCCTTTTCGCCAATCAACATGCAAAATGGATTAACTTTGAAGCAATCATGAATGGCGGTACATCATTACAACTATTCACCTTTTGGTTTTATAATGTACAAATAAGGCTTGCAGTTCTGATGGAGTCGCAATCTGTTTCCAAGCAAGCTAACATCCCTTTCTGTGTCCTCATTTGTAAACACTCCCACGCTCTGTACTACATAACTGTAACGTCTATGTTTCCACCTTTTGTACTTAGGTCATCATTGGAGTTTGCAAAATGACACCAAGAGCTCGCTCAAGGGTTTTTCCCTTCACGTCACTCTTGGGGGCAAACATCATCAATGACCCGTGCAGGGAGACTTTCACATTTTTAGTATCGGGAGGCCCATTTGTCGTTCTACTTTGCCCCTTCATTTTGGGTATGGAATGAGGGGGGTATTACCTTTGACTCATGAATTCACACGAGTACTTTGGATTCAAAACTTTGAGTTTGACCTGAATGAACTCGAGTTTAGTTTTTTATGCGTCGGCATGAAAGCATTGCATGCGAGGTAGGAACGGAAATCTGTGCCAACATTTCTCGTGTACCCCTCACTCTCGCTCTTGCTCTATCCTTTGTGCTCGCTTGCTCTTGCGGGCAAGGAGGACGAGCGAGGGTGAGGGCATGAGGCCACAAGCCTCAGTCCTCAAGGCCTCGCAACCTCCTGACTATCGATCAAGCTACTAGCTTGATCGGCGGCTGGTGGCTTGCCGGCACGTGGCCGGTCCGCCACTTGACTGGCCGTCGACCACCATGCCGGCCAGCCTCCAGCCGGCCGGTAGCTAGTGGGTGGCTGGCCACCAGCCAACCCTCACAATGGCAAGAGGAGGCTCGTAGCCATCCCCTTTCTATCGCAAGGTGAGAGGGCCGAACTGGCCCTCAAAACCAATGGTCATTGTCCAGGAATGCCACCCTATGGGGTTGTTGCTTACTTTTTCCGCGTTCATGTGGTGCTCCCTGCCACACGTGTATTTGTGCAAGCTTCTGGCTTGCTCTAATACTCTTTAACCATTCCTTTGGGCAAACAAGATTTAGGCTCCCATGAGTTATGTTCAGGTCCATAATCGCCCCAAAGGACAAGGTATTCCCTAACAACCCGTGACTAGAGAGTACGCTCTCGGTGCTTGAGTAGGCAAAGGACCTCGTGTTGGCCATCGGCAACAAGGACTGTAGGCGATGGCTGAACAATCTCGTCTACCATACATGGAGCCAACAGGCTCACATGAAATACGTCATGTATCTTCATACTCGGCAGGAGCATCAATCGGTATGCCACTAGCCCGATGCATGCCACGATGGGAAACAACCCAATCCACTTAGATAAAGGGTTTTGCGCTCATCGCGACTTCATCCGATAGTTCTTAGTGCTAGGCGCTACTTTTTCACTGATTTGAAAAGAGACCTCACGACGACCTTTGTCGGTATATGTCTCTTGTCGTTACCGAGTAGCTCAAAAGTGACCCTTCGCCTCCTTCGCAAGGGAGCCTTTACTCTCTGTAAAGGCTAGACAAGAAGGAGTCCATCCTCTTGTACTTCCACTCTTCACCAATGAAGAGGGAACCACTGGATGCCGATCACTGTTCAGTATAAACAGTGTGAACTTTAATGACTCGATCACTGATTTTTTCACTACAAACTCTACCAATGCTAGGAAGTTTTCCCAGTCATTCATGACAGGGTCAACATACATACAGAACATGTGATCCAAAGTGCAATTCATACGCTCTGTTTTCCCACTAGTTTGAGGGTGGAACACTCTCGATATCTGTGACTTGCTACCAAATCACTCTTGCATCTTTTGCCATAAGTTACTAGAAGATTTTCTAATGTGATTGGAGATAATGTGGAATGGCAAGCCACGGTACATTGCGAAATCCTTAAGGAAGAGACAAGTGGTCTCCTTTGCGTTCACATCAATGGTTGTAGAAATGAAGTATGTCATCTTCGTTAGAAGATGCACAACCACTAGTATTGCATCATGGCTACAAGCCGTGTCCGGAAGACCACTAATGAAGTCCATGTTGATGCACTCCCATGGAGTAAAAAAAATGGGAAGCTGTTGGAGGAGTCCAACAAGCTTTCTGTTACTAGCCTTATTCCAAATGTATGGATCGTATGTCATGCAAAACTTGCGGACATCGACACTCCATCCTAGTCACCAATAGTGGTCTGAGAGTGCCTTTCCAGTCTTTCAAGGTCCCACATGACCTACGACCGGCGAGTCGTGGAACTCGGAGATAATCTTTACTCAAAGGTCTACCGAGTATAGCACAACAACTTGTCCTCTATGCCAAAAACTTCTTCCAGCCTCCACCAATCTACACTTTTCTCGATTGCGAGAGTCATTAAACCAAGAATCAACACTATATCCCATCTGGATCTTGTTTACAAAACAACTCTAGCGGATAATCTCTCAAGATGGTTGCGACAGAGGTGCAAGGGGATCCTGTGTTCGCACTGTTGCTATCGTAATAGCCATATGTTATCCATCGACCTTGGTAGTTGTTATAAATTCCACATGCTGTTGGTTTAATGGGCCGGCCAAGCTGATGCTTCCTGAATGATGCTCCCACGTGAACAATAATCGGCTCATGTATTCGCTCTAACACCCCTATCGTCTTGACAGGTTCGGGTGCGTTCGGAAAAGCACCAATGGGTTGTGGTCAGTCACAACTGTCACACCCCCTTTAGTGCCCTCGAGGTAGCAACGCCACATCTTAAAAGCGTATACCACCGAGAGAAGCTCTTGATCCGTAGACGTACGTTGTGTCTTGTAGGGATGAGCTCTCAGCTCTCATAGGCAACTTTGTGACTTCGTTGGCTTCATTGGTACCCGTGTAAGCCCCAACCTCTTTGCAAGCTCATCGCTCAAGGGTGAGTGCAACGCGCCGCAATCACACAATGCTTCAATTTGCCAGTGAGTCTGGCGCCCCTCGTCGTCTGCAAAACCAGCCGATAAAATTTTAGCTTCCAAGAGGATTCCCGGAAGCTCCCGCTACCTTCGTTCTGCAACAATACACTCGGCAGCTCCCTAGTTGTCGAAGGACTTTTGGGGCTGGTGTTTGCTGATGCAAACGAGGCTTTCCTAGAAGTTGGCTGTCCGTCCCTCATTGCTGGTTACCGTCTCCCTCTTACTTCTTCTTGCGGTCCTTCTTGTGGTACCCAGGCTTCTCGCAGATCCAACAGTTTCCACCATGCGACTTGCTTAATTATTGGCTTCCTTTCACTACGTTGATCTCCATGTGGTCGGTATGTTGCTGTGTTGGACGTTGGAAATGTTCTTGCATTTCATGGAAACCCCCTCAATGGTAGTGTAGCGCGTCAACGCGCTCAGCACTGGCTACCATCGCCTGGAACTCCGTGATGCCACTTAGTACCAGCGTGCGCTGGATTTCCACCTTCAAGCCGTCATGGTTCTTGTCTGGCATGTACGACTTGCTCGTGTTGTCGATCTCTGAGTACAACGCCGAGAAACGGCGTGTGTACTCCTGCACCAAGCCGATTTGCTTTAGCTGCTTCAGTTATTTGCGTGCAACCATGGAGGCGTTCACGAGATCAAACCGATCTCTGTTGGCTCGCTCAAACTGCTCACATGTCGTCAGTACATGCGCTTCAACTTGCCACGCACTGGCTGCCACAACACGACATGTTGCAGAGCTGCGTTTTCCACCTCCAACTCGAGTGGCCACCATATTGAGGTGCCTCCACCACTCCAATGCTGCTCCGCGTAACAGTGTCACAACGAAAGACACACACACAGAATCGTCCTTTGGAGGGTGACCCAGAGCCCTAAAGTAGATGTTCATCGCGAACAACCAGGTCCAAATGCTCGCTCTCTTGACAGAGGGATTGAACGGTTCCAGAGCCTTTGGCTTGGGTCTTGGTGGATTCCTTGACCGGGCCGCCCGAAATCTGTCTAGCGTCAGTCTTGTCCCGTAGGCCAGCCATCTGCCGATTAAGTCGCACGTTTCCCCATCTTGAAGGCTTCGAGTTGCTATACAATCTACCGCAGGGCCTGCTCCATGGCTCTAGCTGATTTTTGAACGTTTGAGATTCTCAGAAAGAATTTGACAACGTTTTGGCAGCAATGAAGAAAGATTTTTGCAGCAATTTGGCTGTTTGAGATGAAAATCTGACGTCTTCAAAGTCCGTATGAGTCACCCGTCCTCTCCCGCGCGCAAATAGTAGCAACTCCTTCACTCTTTTTTCTCTGCTTCTTGCCTTCCTCTTGTCTTATTGTCTTCCTTGGCCTCCTCTTTATGTTCCTGTATGACTCTCGAGTCTCTTGGAAGCATCTGCCTTCAGTCGGCAGCGCTCGAATAGTCGCCAAAAATCTTCAAAGTATCACTCTCCTGTTCAGGGTGCTCTCAGGCCGTGAGAGCCCCTCGATCTGAGAAGAAGCGTTCTTCCAATTTCTTGATAGAAAGGGGAGGGAGTCTTGAGAAGGGAGAATTTTCATGGTTTTGGGGGTGGGCACTCCCGACCCCGTCGAAAAAAAATCGAACTAGCCCCCATGCAAGTGGGAAAAGCTTAGAGGAGCTGGCAGGAAGAAAAAGGAGCTACTCAAGAGCCTTTCAACGCAATCTACGGAGCTTAAAACGGTTAATTTGTAACCTCGTACATCTCTTTGGTGTTTTTTATTCTCTTGTAGCTGCTCGTGGCATTTTATATCTCTTGTAGCCACTAGAACCTTCGCATACTTGAGCGCAAGGGTTGTTCTGTTGTGAAAACCACTATAGCGTGTGTCTCCAGCTCCTGCGCTTCGTTTCTCGTCAGAGTTCGCATAATGGCGTCTAGAGCTCGCTCAAGGGGTTTTCCCCTCCGCATCACCCTTGGGGGCAATTGTCATCGACCCGTGCAAGGTGACTTGAATGTTTCAAGTCTCTGGACCCATTTCTGTTTTAACCTCGTCCCCTCATTCCAGATCCGAATCGAGGGGTTCATCACCTCGAACTTGTGAGTTCACACAAGTTTTCTGGTTTTGAAACTCGTAAATCAACCTAGACTACTTGGAGTTTCATTTTTTACGCGTCCGTGCAAAATTGTCGCATGCAAGGCACAATTGGCGATTTCGCGCCATCTCTTGTGCGCCCCTCGCTCTCACTCACGCTCTATCCCTCGTGCTTTCTTGCTCTTGCAAGCAAGGAGGGCGAGCGAGGGCGAGGGCACGAGGCCACAAGCCTTGGTCCGTGAAGCCTCGCACCCCCCTGGCCGCCGATCGGGCCACTAGCTTGATCAGCAACTAGTGGCTCGTCGGCGGGTGGTTGGTTGGTCGCTTCACCAGCCGCCGGCCACTCAGCTGGCTGGTGGCCGGGCAACCGGTAGCCAACGGGTGGCTGGCCTCTGGCGGACCCTCGCAAGAGCGAGGGGTGGCTCGCAGCTACCTCCTCGCTATCCCAAAGTAGGAGGGCCGAACCTGCCCACCCGCTACAATTATGCATGATCGAATATGTTTGCCAATCATGTTATTCTTACACTTCCATATTCAGTCAGCTACTTCAATTGTTCCTCTACAGTTTTATCCTAGTCAACTCGCTGTTTGTTCTTAGTATAGGATAAGTGCACCGCACCTCGAGCGCTAGGGACATCTTTTCCTTTGAATTAGTGATGGGAATTCAAGTCATTCTCCCCATTCGGCTAAGGTTTCTTTCAAAGCAATGATTGCCCTTGAAAGAGGCTCGACATCTCCTCCTAATTTGATATGACCTGTCTTAGTTGTACATTGCAAGTTAGACGAAGTTTTAGGGCACACCTTAATGTGGTGATGCATTTATGCTAAGCACGAATCAAATCAGAAATTCGTCTGGGACTTCTCTACAAAGATACTTCTTTTTATAATCCTGTCACTATTCTTGTATTATGCTTACAATGACCCACCAAAATGGCTTAAGCGCTTGCCTTAATAGTATTTAGGGAGAAAAAATTGTAAATTAATCACCTTAGTTTCATGGGACGCGACATCTCTTCCTGCGTGTGCCAAAAACTTTAGTTTCCCCTTCATCCCCTTCATAGCAATTCAGCTGATGTTTGGGCCTATGTGATGGTGCATTGCTTTTTTACACTGCCACTTCCCTCCATCTCATTATGAGAGATAGATAATTTTACCCAAAGATCTCATCCCGTTTGGATGAGATGAATGCCGCATTCATGAAAGCTTATGAGAGAAATCATAGGGAATCGAATATCCTATCATAAAGGAAGAATTAGAGAAGGTATTATGTGAATAAGTTGATTATGAAGGTGAATTCTTAAAATTTAATCATCACGATGTGGAGAGACTTATTACCTTTGTATACCTTCACAATTTCTTACTATGGGAGCTAGGGCCCCGGGCTCTCTCAGTATTGAGGTAACTCTTATTATCAGACCAGACGAATAATTAGTTTGAGAATGGAGATGTTCAGCCTCGAGGAGTCAACATTGCAGGAATGGTAGTTGCATCATCACTGCAACTGAGGGGGATGGAATCCATGTTGAAGGAAAATATCTCATTGGAACGTCTCAGGGAATCGGGTCACTAGCATTGACATATCGGGGACAGTTTGTCTCCGGGGCGGGAGTGTCCGTCGCCGTCAGACCACACCCCCAGTAGAGAAAGAGAGCAAAAGCCCATCCTGTTCTCAAGATGCAGTAAGCGTGAAGCACCCAAGCAGGCCAGTCATCGGAGTAGAAAGCAATGCTCGAACTCCCGAGGTCATGGGACGCACCCTTGAGTCAGAGCCCCAGGTACCCGTCCGCCGTGTCCAACCGCCGCAATGGAGGCGGTTCTAGAACTATGCCACGCATAGAAGGCGACCAGCTGGCATCATGCGATTCGATTGCACCCCTGTCGTTTGGATTTCCCCCCACGTTGGAGCCAGGTCACGTGCGCTGGAAAGTACTGCTCCGAGTGTGGAGACTATCCGCATTGCTGTCGCAGTCGACAAATGGCGAATCCCTCCGCTTTTCGTCCGCATGTTACGAATGGCAAGTCTCACCCTCACGACCAGAGTTCAGGGCGTCATGTGCGAGCTGGGGCGTGCGACAGCCTCCCCTGATTCTGCTTTCGCTTGCCTGTGCTGGCAGGCATGCACGACAACACGGGAAGGAGGAAATCATAGACCGTTTTGTAAACAAGCATACCTATTTGTCTTCCGATCGGAACAATACACATTCTCGTCTCTCCGTAAATGTACCGAACAAATATGTCAGTTTGAGCCACCACTTTACTTTGTTAAACTAGAAAGTATCGCACATGATCCGTTGTTTCAGATTGTCATCAGATTTAGGGAAAAGTGATTTTGAAAAAATAAAACTGTTTAAGGACACGATGAGACAATTTAAGAGTGGGAATGATCATGTATCCACAAGAATCACACTTTAAGTTCATGCTTCTAAAAACGTTATTCATTCGAAGGAAGTTAAATCATAAAAAATCATGTGGAGTTTATGAATAAGATGAAAAATTATTCAAATTTTCTGATTATGCGTTCATACTAATTCATCAAAATCATTGAAGGAAAACAAAATAATCGATAATCGATGAATGAAACTAGAATTATGACTTAATATTTGATACATGAATTTTAACAAATATTTTTTTGAGTATTTCATTGAAACAAAGGAATTATTAAGATGAATGATTTCATCTTTCATTTTGATGATATAGTGAGATTCAAAATAAAATATTTTTAAATTTTATATAAAATGATTAAAAAAAATCTAAAATAAATAATGTATGAATCTAGAATAAATTACCGTATTACTCATCCAAGTAACAATATTTTTAAAATTTTACAAGAAACTGTGATGTTTTTGGGGATGTTATTACGGAACTGAAAACTAAATAATAGTTTTTCGAAATGTAGTATGTACTCTCAAATATGCTGTTTTACTCGTATGCGTTTTATGTGAATAGCTATAATAAATAAATTCCATTTTCCAGCTATTTGTATCAATGTTACATCGAAATCATGAATTATATATTTTATTGTAAATTGAGACTCAGATGTCAATGGGTCAAGTTTGATTGTTCTTCATTGGCGGTCGGCTTCAAGTACACCTGGGTTATGATTGTTTTCATCCTCCATATAGAGAGAAGCATATCGTTTCATCGTAAATGACGATAATCTGGTATTTCATTCTGAAATCTGTGACGAAACGACGTTTTGTTCACGACTTTGCTGATGATGCAGCAGAGCGGCCAGATTTTTGCCTATCGCCGCCGCTCCAGAGACGACATGCTGAAGGAAAAAGGCAGCCGGCTTTCCGGCGTTGGTGGCGGTAGGGGGAGGGCGACAGTACGTGTACTGTTGATCGCCAAGGGGAAACCCGCTGGCCCACGTGAACAGCGACGGGGGAAGGGCGTTGAGACCAATGCGGTGGCATGACCGCAGTCGCAGCGCCGCGCCATTCCAAGCATGGTGTGTCGGTGCCATAGTGTACCCCATGGTGCTATGGCGTTCTCTTTTCAGGCCGGCATGTGTCACATCGCACATCGCATTTCACGCGGCAATCAGTCACCTGTGCGCGGCCCCAAAGCGCTGCTGCATGCTTCGGGACGTGTACAAAAAGCGGCAGCGACGACGTTATTCGTCACGCCTTGCAACCGAATTCCCCTGAACCGGGCTCAATAGGAACGAATTCAACGCCCTCGCTAGTCATCGACTAGTGCTTCCGCCTTCCTGCAGGGATTCGAGCTTCCCCGGCTCTTCCGGATTTCGTGTGGCGGCGCTATACTCTCCCGACCAAGTCAAATTCAAGCGTCCTTGAGTATAGAATGGCAGATGCAGCTTGTGCCTCAGCACGTCCAATGTCTGCCCTGCCTTCTCCCAGAGCGTCGGTGACCGGAACGACCTCGAACACGCGCGGCTGCCGGTCTTTGCCGCTAACTTCGTTGAACCATGTCTCCATTCACTGTGCCAACGTGGAGGAGTCGCTCCAGTTTTACTGCAAGGTCATGGGCTTCATTCCCATAAAGCGTCCGGAATGCCTCAACTTTGATGGCGCCTGGTGAGGAAGCCAGCCTGTTTTCAGTGGCAGAACCGAATTCCTGGATGTCCCGGTCAGATGTCCGGGCTTGTAGATGCCAGCACACGTTAGAAGGTTGAACTCCGGAGTCTGGAATCCAGACGCTTACCCAAGGTGCAAAACCTCTAGCCGCCATTTGAGTCGCGGTGAAGACCTTGTTGGGAGAAATGGCTAAGAGCGCCGCTGCCATACGGGGAACGTGGACATGACTAGTATATCAGAGATGCCTTCGTCCTTTTCTCAACGCAGCTGCTGTGATTCGTCTTGGGTTGCAGGTTGTTCAACTACGGGGTCGGAATCCATCTCCTGTGTGCGGAAGACCCCTCTATGATGGGTTCTCGCCCTCAAGAGATAAACCCGAAGTCAGACCACATGTCGTTTCAGGTACAAGCAACAAAGACCCACTACCGCGTCATGCCACTCTGCCAAAAGCGGACCTCGTGATTGAAAACAAGCTCATGTTTCGTTCTCTTTCAACATGTGCAGTGCGAAGATATTGGGTCTGTGGAATCGGTTCTTCAAGAGCACGGCGTTCCATTTCTCCGCCAAACGGTGGAGGAGCACGGTCTCATGGTGCAGCAACTCTTCTTCCACGACCCTGACGGACACATGATAGAGATTTGCAACTGCAACGTGCTTCCTGTGGTGCCTGTGCCTGCCGAACATGCCCGTCCGGCTTGCTTCCGAAACCGCCGGGATGGAGGGAATATCGCAGCGGCCTGTGGTCCTTGCTCTGCCGTTCCATGTGCAAGTGACGGCGTCCCTGGAAGTGGAAATTCTGGTGCAATCTCCGGTTCACTACCAGCGAATGAGGATTCCCTGCGGGTGCCAGAGTGTAGAGCAAGTAACTCTGGTGTTTCAGGGCTTTGTCACACCCTGGCCTGTCCAGTTTCCCACCCTGTTCGCATATGTGAGGAGAGGAACTGCTCCGGGGGCTACTGCCTATCAAAACCTGAAGGCAGCAGTGAAATTTCAACATCTGGTGCCACTGACGCAAGCTGCGGCTACAGTTCAAGTCAAACCCTGGATGTGCAGCTCCACTCTTCCAAGCAACCACGCAGAAGCACCAGTCTTGATGGAGATGTGGGAGCTTCACCTGGCTCTGGCCTTGACCACTGGTCATGGACATCTTCCCAGGCTGGCTCTTCACTGCATCACAAGGGTTTGGTGACTCGTGCAGAGTCATCTTGACAGGTGTAAGCAGAAATTCTCTCCTGTTCTGACATGTTCCTTGTTTTCAGCTAACTTGCCCACAATAGCCAATGGGTCGACCCAGACCCTCCCCAACTGCTAGTCTTGAAGTGTTCTTAAGCACTTAGCCTACACGTTTTTTTTCCCTCCAATGTTTTTAGTCTCTAGTCCATTGTTCCTGTGTAGTTGAACATGAGTAAGACATTAACCTCAGTTTTGAAGTGGGATGCATGAGCTTTTGTCAAGCAACAAGTTATTTGTTCTGACTACTTAATCTACTTCAGTGTATTACATGCCTGTAGGATGAGGGGAACAATGAGGACAATGAGTACATTTTTAGGGAAAAAGTAATATTTGCAAATAGATGTTCCCAGCAGAGGCACGGTTTCATCTACATTAGCACAAAATCCATGCTTGAGAATGTTTTATTGTTCTAGAAACTCTAGAAAAGATAACTACACAATCCTTTCCTAGCATTTGGTGAAAAAAGAAAGAGTGAGGTCCCACTTGCTATCCGTGATGAGTGTTTGGGCACATGTGGAGGGAGTTTGCCTCTGTCACGACATCAACGCAATGATTGATATCATCAAAATCGCGGAGTGCAAACGCAACTTTTTCCATAATGACACTTCGTCTTTCAAAACGCGGGAGAAAAGCGCGGAGTGTATGCGGAGGCCTAGTATGACCTCTGCACACACCCCTCCTTGAGCCAGCCTATCTCCAACTGCACTGCACCTAGCACTTCGCCCAAGCGAATTTCTCGCAAACCAAGTGTTGAAGTTCGTTGACTACTCACAACTCTGTGCCCTCTTGCCTCCACACCTGTGTACACGTACAGGTTGAGTGACAATGGCCTTACCTGGGGAAGCGACAGGCGTGTCAGCTCTGGCAGAGGCCATGGACGTTCTCATGATGCTGCTGTTCCTTGACCCCGGGGCGTCTCTTGACACGCGTGGCCGTTGTCTAACTCTCCATGATTCTCTATGATGCTGTGATGCGGTCGATGCTAGGGCCCGTACATTTTTCTGCCGTGCTCTGCATCATGTTGCTTTGCCTTGAGTGTTTTGTGGAGGAGTTGCATTACGCGGGTGCTGATCCTTAGGGGGCCACCATGTCGGGTTCGTCCGTGTATTGGTGAGAAGCCACCGTTCGGTTTTGTGCCAAGCGGTCGGGCTCGACCCCCGAGTGGCGGTGTGGCTCGCTTGGGTGTGATACCCGTAGCGAGTGCACGCTTACCGGTTGCTAAGTCTCGCGCTCTTCCCCTTACACTCTTTGTCTTTTGGTTGTGCCCGAGCTAATGAAGGCAAGCTTTCCGCATCCATGGCGTCGTGTGGTTCTCGCACGTGATTGCTTGCTCTCACACACTCAGTTTCCAGGTGTAGGTAGCCACAAGCACTATGCTAGCAAGCAAGTGAGTGGCAAGCAATGAAGCACGCCATGGATCGGGGAACACTCAAGACTAAGAAACGTGGAAGTAGTTAAGACACAGCTTCACGAGAGTGAGTAGTGAGCGAGGTGGTGAGAGCCAGTTGACTGGGCCACCCACGCGAGGCACTCGTCGTGGGGCCCGGCCGCCACCTAGGGATCGAACCCGACCCTCGAGCGAGCGAGCTCCAGGCGGTTTCTCACACGCCGGCACAAGCCGGACGTGTGGTCCCGAGGGATCAGCAACCCGGTTCACCACTCTAGGAACATGCAAGTATTCAATCAGCTAATAAGCATGCAATCCTACAAGTTGTATCCCCATTTTGGCACGTGAGGTTATTACTAAACTAAGGCTTGTGACAAGGCTGGTGCTGAAGCCACCACTTGGCAGCTTGATGGGGGCACCTCCACTGTGCACTTCATGCTGCACCACAATCTTGTTGTGCTTTGTGCCGTCTTGTACAGTTTACTGTGACCACTCGGCCGTGTCCATACTCGTGCAGATCCCTGAGGCAGGCGGATCTGGTGACACCGGCGCGACGACAGGCGGCGGCCTACCTGTCTGGAGCTAACCGACCACTGTTCCAGAGCCCCAGATGTCACCGGGACTCCCTGCTGTGCTTTCTACGTCCTGCAGGCGCCTTTCGGCGGACTGGGCATGAGGCCCATTTGCATGTTTTTGCATTATATACTCGCTGTCAGTCGATGGATGCATGCATGTGACCAGTCGTTGCGTGCGTCTTTTGATTCTGCACGTCTAGGTTCAGACGGCGTAGGATTCTGACATGTGTGCGCAGAGTTACGGCCAAAACAGTGGTTTTGGGCCGGTTTTAGGACAGCTCTTGGACTGCCGCGTGCGACACCCGCCGTGCGCCGCGGCAGGTATTTATGCCCTGGACCTGTCA